>CM060971.1:20583839-20878839 GCA_030765045.1 Tenodera sinensis | reverse complement strand
TCTATCGTCTATCGTCTATCGTCTATCGTCTATCGTCTATCGTCTATCCTCTATCGTCTATCCTCTATCGTCTATCGTCTATCGTCTATCCTCTATCCTCTATCGTCTATCGTCTATCGTCTATCGTCTATGTCTATCGTCTATCGTCTATCGTTTATCATTTATCGTTTATCGATTATCATTATCATTATTACTTTTCTACTACGTAATATAGCAAGTAGAGGAAATATATTCCACTCAAAAATTCGGTTGTCTCACATGAACTCCAACAATATATTAAAAATCATTACACTGTGTGTCAACGCGTTGACACTCGTAAAAGAGCAATTAGTGTCTAAGAGATAGAGGAAGTGAAGGAAGACACTAAAAGGACTGAGTAAGGTTATAAGAAGTAAAAATTGAGTATTGTGATGGCACGAAAGACTTCAGGCTGCGTTCACGACGAGAACAAGATTCTGATAAAATGTTAGAAAACATAGAAGTTATAGAAAAGTAGACATTGATTTTGTCGTGTTTGTCACAGTGTCACTAGTTTACCAGCAGCATGTAGACCTGTACGGGGGTTTTATTGTACTCGGAATAACCTAAGTCAGCTATTTGTTCACCACGAAAATTGGTTAATTATTGAAGCATTTTACGTCACTCGATTGACTGCTTCTTATTATGGGTGCCTACGGCTGCTCACACATGAGTCTTAATCTCGGGTATCCGTGGTGGTTACAGAGAGCGACATTGTAGTTTTTTTTAGAACACTTTATTTGTTTTATTTTTACACGTTTAAGCTTTGCTGAACAATTTTAAATAGAATAAAATATGCAGTTTAACGTAACCGCTGGAACGAACTTTCACCGTGTTGCTTACATGTATCTCTCCCTCGTAACGATGCCTGTCTCCTACTGTGCCTCAGTCATTATCCTTTTTAGCTTCCCAAACATCCATAATGGCCCTCACTTCATTAAGTCAAGACTTTGCCCTCTGGCGAAACCCCTCGGGTTTCCGATACTTTGTAAAAATACAATAGCAGGCTCCTTTTCTTTATGTTGAAGACCTTGCCAAACTAATTGTATCTCGTTTACGTTAATGTTTGGGACGTTCGCTAATGACCCTTGGTAGTGCCTTTTTGGCATCCCTTCACCTGTGGTACATATTCTTAACCCTTTGCTATTAATGGATTTTGTAACTTTGATATATTCTGTATATCATAAGCGCTATACAAAAAAACTGCTACAAATGCCCCCCATATACATTATCATATTATGTAAGAATATGATAAGGTATATGTCTTGCTCGAAAATCATTTTCTTGTTAAAATTTCGCGATTGTTCAGCAAATCTTTCGTCAATTACATACAAATGCTTAAAAGGGTTTACACTCAAATTCTTAAAGACATAGTTTGTACATAGAATACCCTTCACATATTTACATTACACAAATCGGCACTCAACACATATAGGGTTATATTTTTAATACTACATAGTGATTTAATATTATATTACATGTTTCTTCTTTCATTATTGATTGTTCTGCTTGTTTCACTTTTAATTTGCTTTTATTTTTTTTTTCACACGCACATTATCCACTTCACTGTTTTTTTTTTCCTCGATATATTCACTTTGCTTAATATTAATTACGTTATTCTTACAGTTATTTACAAGTCTACATAGAAACAATTAGGCCCTCATTTTCATGATCCAACCATTCTTTCAGCTAACTTCTCACCATTTCTTTTCTTACTTTTCGATACTATTTGAGGAATTTCTATACGGTCTTATTAGCTGCTTATGCCATCTCCCAATCGATTTGTTTGTTTTTAAGTCCACTAATTCATAAGTATGCTCTCCGAATTTCTCAGTAATCATTACCGGACCTTTATATAATAGTTCTAATCTATGACTTCTCCCCCTTAACGCATTGGATAACTTATGATCCCTGGCGAGGACTAGATCTCCTACCTGAGGATTCCATTTATTTTTACGTTTCTTGATTTTTGATTTCCTCTTTTCCGCTTTTTCTTGCAATCTGTCAAAAAACGATCTTAGCCCTTTGTTCCTCTGATAATGGCTGACTTCTCTCAATCGTTCTTGGAGTATTTTTAAAAATGGGTTCAGGGTCAATTCGTATCGGTGCAAAACCAGTTGTAGTATTTACAGTATTATTAATAATTTTCTCTATGATGGGACAATACTTTACCCAGTTTCGATGATTATTATGAGTAAGCACTCGAAAATAAGTCCCTATTTCTCTTAATATCCGCTCTGTCGGATTCCCTGAAGGAAAATAATAAGAACAATGATATAGTTTTATCTGGTGGCTACTTAGAGTTTCTTTGAAAATTTTATTCGCTACTTCAAACGAATGTGTGTAACAGTTACATCTTCCAGGCTTTTCCGAGAATACCTCCCTGTTTTCTATTAAACGTTCCCGTAATTTTCTTTTCTGTTCCTCATTTAGTCTCTCAGCTTGGTTCACCTTAGATCCTATTAAATTTTCTATCTTGACACAGTCCTTTCTTTCGTCGTACTCATTTATATTACTATTCTTCAAGTTAAATTTTGGGTTTTCTTGGGGTTTCTTTTCTTCGTCAAAATCACAGAAATAATTACCTCTACTTACAATATTTTGTTCCTCTATTTCATCGTAGTTCCCAACTTTTAGTTCTGCTAATTCCATCGCTCCAACATTTATTACCTCGACAAAGAATGTTTCCCCCTCCATTTCTTCCTCTACCTGATCCCGTACAATTATCCTCGAAGTCTGGTCTAAAAATGGTACAATTATGGTGTCAGGTCCTGTTTCAAACTTAAAACTTCTATTTTCAAAATCTACGATGGAATTCCAAGCATAAAGACTATCGCAACCGATTATTACGTCAAAAACAAGCCTGGGTACAACCAAAAATAATATTTCAATGCATTTCTGTGCGATCTCGACCTTTACCATCACTTGAAATTTTACCCTTTCTTTCCTTTTACCTACTGCTACAGAACAATATATCCCATAAACTGGCAAAGATAATAATTTTACACCACTACTCACTAAATTTTCAAAAAAAATTTTGGGAACACACAGTAGTATTAGCACCTGTATCAATAATAGCCTGAAATAATTTCCCGTTAATACCAATATTTATTCTTGGTGGATCAATTAAAATTTCATTCTCTGTATTTTCTTTATGTTTTTCGATCAAACATTGCCTTCTCTGTCCCTTATTTTCGAAGTACTTCCCATAATAAGAACATTCATCATTCCCAATCTTCACTGAAGGCGAAGTTGACTGGGTTTGGAGTTTTCCGAAAGCTTACTAATGGCTCCTGTCCCATTCCCATTATATGAAGGTCCCGGGTTTGAATCCTGGTGAAAATTTGTTTCTTCCAATCTTTTTACCGCGTTTATAGCGTCTACCCTTTCTTCCGGATTTGGAGAAATTCTGCTATTCCCATTTCTTTCTTCTTGCCTAGGGGAATTCGGTCTGTACCAATTATTATCATGGTGATAATTATTTCCCGAAGGAAATCGATTCCTAGTGTACCTCCCCCTTCTATCTCCGTAATATCTATTTGCCTGTACGTAATTAATTTGAGGGTTTCTTTCCCGTGGATAATTCTCAACCCTTCTTCTATTATCCTGAGGCTCAAAATTATTTCTTCTATCCTGAGGCTCAAAATTGTGTCTCCTATCCTGAGGCTCAAAATTATTTTTCCGGTGGTAATTATTGTTTTTAGGGACCGGGCCATGATACCGTTGCCGAGCATCAAAATTCCTGACATCACCTGAACCTGCCCCCTGCCCGAAAATTTTTGTTGGAGATCGGTTATTTCCAAAAGGTCTCTCATTACTTGCCTCGTTTTGGCTCTTATTTCTTTCTAGTGCGATTAACAAGTCAATCATTGCCGCTATTGTTATCGGCTTCGCAATAATCAGATAGTGTTGAATTGTTTCCGGAAAATGTGTGGTTATTAAATTAATTAATTCTATTTCTCCCATCGGAGGGTCCAGCATCTTACATTTTCTAGCTATAGCCATAAAATAATTAACCATGCATTGATCTTTATGCGGGTTATATTTCCCATTACTCAGTTCCAGTCTTATATTTGCCTGCCTGCTAGCTCCCCAATACCTATTTAAGAAAATTTCCTTAAATGTCCGATAATCATTACTTAATCCTACTGATAACTCTAACCAGTTTGAAGCGTTGCCTTTAAAACATTTTCTGACAACCGTCATCTTATATTCCTCGGGAATACCTTTTACAAGAAAATACTCTTGCATGCTATTTATAAAAGCCTTGGGGTCATCAAATTCTTCGTTTTCAAAGGTTGGTGGTGAAATTTCATTCAAAACATGGTTGGGCCATTGCAAATGTGGACTATTGCGTGCATTAACATTGACATTGGTATTACTATTACCTGATGTACCAGCATTTAAGTTTAACATCGGAATGTCCGCTGACGCATTATGCATCGCTTCGTCCCGTGCTGCTACCGTAATAGTATTACTACTCACAGAGTCACTAACATTGTCAGACATACATATGTTATTTATAATCTTTCTTTCAGTTTGTCATTTACCTCATCTACACTCACAGCTAATCTCCTAGTTTCCCTCTCTGATTGCTCTAATCTTTTCCTACAGATTTCTAATTCCTTGCAATTAATTTCCCTTTCCTTAGCTAATTCAGTAGTTATTTCCTCCCTTAATTTTCTATTTTCTTTCTCTACATTTTTATTAACTGTTTTAGTCTCTTCCCTAACCTGTTCCTGACTTTCCCTCATTTCAATTCGCACATTTTCAATTTCAATTTTAACCTCTTCCTGATTATTTCTAACCTCACTTCTTACATTTTCTATTTCATTTCTAACTTCCTCCTTGAAATTTTCTAAAACCTTCTGTTGTTTCTCAATCTTATTTCCTATTTTGACTAAGTCAGCTGTTAAGTTCTCCCTCGTATTTTCTACCTTTTCTGTTAACCCCGTTAAATCTTTCTGACTTTTTTCTACCTTTTCCTTAATCTCTTTCTGACTTTCTGTTAAACCCGTTAAATCTTTCTGACTTTTTTCTACCTTTTCCTTAATCTCTTTCTGACTTTCTGTTAAACCCGTTAAATCTTTCTGACTTTTTTCTACCTTTTCCTTAATCTCTTTCTGACTTTCTGTTAAACCCGTTAAATCTTTCTGACTTTTTTCTACCTTTTCCTTAATCTCTTTCTGACTTTCTGTTAACCCCGTCATCATTGACATAAGTGATTTTAATATTTCATTAGTCTCCATGCTTCCCCCTGTTTCTTCTCCCTGATTTTGTATATTCGTATCAGCTACTCTGTCCCTTGCATGATCTACATTACTATATACACCTTCTCCCACTCTCTCATCACGCTCCTGCACTTCCATATTTATATCTAATTGCTCGATCATTTTCCCGTTCCTTAAATACATTGACTATATACTACAACACGTAGATAAAATTCTCACTCAGTACCTTAATCAGCTTGCTGCACTGCTATTCGATGTGGATCCTCTCGTTCCTGCTGTGTCCTGGGTCACCTTCCCTGGAGTTCACGACCTTTGTTGTTCAGCTCCCTGAAGTTCTCCGCATACCTTATTCTGCTTCCCTGAAGTACTCTGAAGTTCTCGCTCAGCATTCCTGAAATTCTCTGAAGTTCACGCTCAGCATTCCTGAAATTCTCTGAAGTTCACGCTCAGCATTCCTGAAATTCTCTGAAGTTCACGCTCAGCATTCCTGAAATTCTCTGAAGTTCACGCTCAGCATTCCTGAAATTCTCTGAAGTTCACGCCACACGTTGGAGCGCCAATTTGAAGCATTTTACGTCACTCGATTGACTGCTTCTTATTATGGGTGCCTACGGCTGCTCACACATGAGTCTTAATCTCGGGTATCCGTGGTGGTTACAGAGAGCGATATTGTAGTTTTTTTTAGAACACTTTATTTGTTTTATTTTTACACGTTTAAGCTTTGCTGAACAATTTTAAATAGAATAAAATATGCAGTTTAACGTAACCGCTGGAACGAACTTTCACCGTGTTGCTTACATGTCTCTCTCTCGTAACGATGCCTGTCTCCTACTGTACCTCAGTCATTATCCTTTTTAGCTTCCCAAACATCCATAATGGCCCTCACTTCATTAAGTCAAGACTTTGCCCTCTGGCGAAACCCCTCGGGTTTCCGATACTTTGTAAAAATACAATAGCAGGCTCCTTTTCTTTATGTTGAAGACCTTGCCAAACTAATTGTATCTCGTTTACGTTAATGTTTGGGACGTTCGCTAATGACCCTTGGTAGTGCCTTTTTGGCATCCCTTCACCTGTGGTACATATTCTTAACCCTTTGCTATTAATGGATTTTGTAACTTTGATATATTCTGGATATCATAAGCGCTATACAAAAAAACTGCTACATTATATATAAATTGCACCTGAATTGTCTGAAGTAGTAAGAATGCGTTTAAAATCCTCGTGAACTCCATTCTAAAATGTTCCATTTGACAAGTATAAGTTCTCCAAAGCTCACACAAGTGACAACGAATATCTCCGAAATGGTTCACTCTGTGAAAAATTTTATTTAGACATAAATTGTGTATTTTAGCAAAATCTACATTTTTTGTATGTTCTGATTTGGTCTATCTCTAACGGTTTACCAGTTATACAAAAGTCGTCCAGAGTAAATACGACAACAGAGGCTGTAGCCAGAAAATTCAAGATATACATTTAATTTGTCATGAAAAGATCTCAAACATATGTCATTTTAATTAAAATCATTTGAGCCATTTTTAAGAAAATCAAAATTTTTGAAAAAGTTTCCATGTAAAGGGTAGTTTAGGGTGGAGGAATTTTCTTCAAAATCTTTGTGTCGGATCCTTAAAAAACATTAAACTTAAATACAAGCTTTGGTTTTTAACAGCCTTTTGGTTTTTGAGTTATGCTGTCCACAGACACGCACTCCCTGTAGTATAATATAGGTGAGGAGAGTTTCTCATACGAGGTTACCCTTATCAGCAGGGTCAGGGAGGTGCACCTTCCCTTGATAGCGCTATCCTGTTTCCCCTCAAAGCGAGTGGCTGGGTTTTTCATACTTGTGTGAAAGGTTTCTTATAATGTCCAGAAGGAACTCAAGGTTGGAGCTACATTCAAAAGACCTTGTACCTGCAAAGGGTTCAGAGCAAACCTCTCGTGTTCGTCTGCCAATACTGGCTTAATTGGCACTAACGGATCCGCAGTTATTGAAAGGACTTAGCTTTTTTTGCAGTAGCTACTACTTCCAGGGGTAGGTAAATATTATCCTCGAAAATGGTTCTACGCGAACGTTCACTTTCTTTTTTACTTTCTCTACTACGTTTACTAAGTAGAGGAAGTATTGTATTCCACCCAAAAATTCGATGTCGAAATTTCACCGGAAATATGTGTTTCGAAGCCGGTTAAAAACCAAATTTGGTATTTAAATTTAACATATTTCAAGGATGTGACACGAATATTTTCAAGAAAATTGCTCCACCCTAAACTACCCTTTACATGCAAATTTTTTTTAAAAAAATGTTATTTTCATTTGAGCATGACTTCGACACTGGAACACGTAAGGTTAAAGCGGAGCTAGAGTAGTAAACAAAACTTCACTTCCGTTCCGTTGCACATTACAACGAAAATGGAAATAAACTGTTGTATATTGACAAACTCAATGTAAGAAACTTCCAGACATTAACATTCCTCTCAAAAGAACATCCTCTAAAGCCCACTGTTACTGGCTTTGTCGTAATACTAAGGAAGAAAAACAAATAAATAAAAGTTCGTAATCAAATAATATGCCCAAAACAGCTAAAAGTGTCTCGGATAAATCCAGTAATATAATTTTAATTTAGAAAACAGTATAAGATCTCAACTGAGCAGTATAACAATGAAGTGAAAAAGAACGAATTTTTCTTTCATGTTTTATAAGGAATGCAAGTTTTCTAGGAAAACAGCCACTTGCTTTTTATGGTCACAACTAGAATGAAGAATGATCAAAGTGGCAACTAAAATTAATATTTAAATGCATTAGCAATATATGACACCTCTCTGTAGGAGCACTAGGGAAAATCGATTGTGTAACTTCACCCGATGTTCAATTGTTAGTGCCCTAATCACATATACAATTAAAAAATAACTTTCTGATGTCTTGTTTGTTTAATATTAGATGAAACTCCCCACATTAATGGTAAAGAACAACGTTTTACAGCCACATCCAAAAGTTTACCGACGCACGCGGGACTCGCGAGGAGACGGAAGGGGTAAACGTTATCGAGCAGTCACTCCAGGTCAGAGCCGTCTCAAGTACTTTACCCGCCTCATAACAATGCTAATGTTTTCCTGTTTCAACAGAAGAAACTATCATAATGATAGGCTTCTTTGGCATTTTGCTGCAAAACAACGAAGATTATTTTTGGTTTTAAATCGCTGAAGATATCAATGTGACATAAACGTCTGCAAAAGTATTTTGAAAGTGCGGCCACAATAAACATGACATATTAATATTAACGATATCTTGTCCGGTATTTGACAACACACACACACACATGCACGCACACACACATACACATACACACACGCATACAGTTATCTTTTCCACTAAGGCATCTGGGCGTTTCATCATTAACATTTTCTTTGTTCTTAACCTTATATTTACTATTATTATTATTATTATTATTATTATTATTATTATTATTATTATTATTATTATTATTATTATTATTATTATTATTATTATTATTATTATTATTATTATTATTATTATTATTATTATTATTATTATTATTATTATTATTATTATTATTATTATTATTATTATTATTATTATTATTATTATTATTATTATTATTATTATTATTATTATTATTATTATTATTATTATTATTATTATTATTATTATTATTATTATTATTATTATTATTATTAATTATCATTATTTTAACGAAAAATTGATTAAATTCATTACCTTTTTGAAAAATATTTGTTTAAAATGTTTCTAAACAAACAACACTGCCACAAAATGTCAACATTAATTTGTTTAATCACTGGGGAAAGGATGCACAGATTTCTTTTGTCTGGACAGAATAATTAAGTACAGAAAAAACAATTTCGTTTCTTGTTTCCTCTACAGAAACTTGTCTCACCGTAGATAAGGTGAGCGAATGTAAATAACGTGCAGTAACCCGCTAACAGGACCGCGTAACTACTCGATAAGAAAATTCTCCTTCCCTTTCCTCTATGACCCATCGGAAAACATTTGGAGGCGGCTGTCCCATATGTTACATAATTATTGACGAAATGTTGAACATAGGTTTATTTGATTTACAAATTTAAGTTCTGCTAGCAAAGAAAATAATCTTTTGAATCATGCTCTCGACATTGTTGCATAATTCTTTCAGACAATATTCTGAAGGGTAATTCTGTTGAAGTGGGGTCATATTTTAACCAATTTTGAAATATCCGTTGGGTTAGATATCCAAGTGTGATAGTCAGGATACGCGTTCGATACGTCTACCCGTAATGTTGTGTGAATAACAAGGAAAGAGAGAGAGAGAGGGGGGGGGGCTAGATTTGGCAGTTATGTTGCTCTGTACACCCCTGACCAGTAGCCGAAGTGAGCCCTCCACTAAATCCCCGCACAAACATGTGGCAACACTGGGGACGGCCCTACGTGCGTTTTAAGGCACATAGAGGCTTTCCAGGTATCGACATACATACATGGACTCCGTGGTCGATTGGAAAGTAACCAACCTTCACTCACACATCCAAACTTTACTTACCAATACAAACCAAAGCTACAATTCCTCACACAAAACTCTCTTTGTATTTAAAAAGAAAACTATGCTACATTCACATGATTTTCACCACCCAATATAATTTATTTTTATACAACCTCTAAAACTATACTTATAAAACCTTATATTTCTATCTACTTCGCGTTAATCAAGGTAAATGTTGCAAGAAATTGTTTAATTGCCTATTTCGTTGTACGTACCAAGAGGTCAGATGTTTAAAAGTGGGTCAGTATATGCTGACCTAATTTCAGTACAATTTCCATGAAATCTGCGAAAAACAACTGAGTAGCGACGACAATTTAAAAATGTCAATTGGCAATTGGAAATTTTCTGTGCCACTAAATGCTTCTATCGTGCACGACTTGTAAGTAGAGCAAGTATTCTACTCAAAAATTTGATATCGAACTTTCATTAGGAATACAGCCTTTCAGACTGAGTCAAAAATAAGAAAAAATCACTCACATGACTTTCTCTACTCTTGTACTAACCATTCTTACAAACTCTTATTCCTATATCTTCTTCGTGTTAGTTGAGATACACATTTGTACAGATTATCTTATTGCTTATTTCCTTGTAGGTACAAGGGGAATGTTAGAATACAGTAGGCTTTGTGCGATAGTCAAATGTTTTAAAGCTTTGGGACTCCGTTCTCATTGCACACTTAACATAAAAAATGAACAACGATGATCCATTTCATGAAAGTTCTAAGTTTTCCGAAACTCACACACATAACATGGAATATCTCCGAAATGGTTCACCCTACAAGAAAATTTTCAGACATAAATTGTGTACTTCAGCAAGATCTACATTTTTTGTATAGTATGATTTGGTCTATCTCTAACGGTTTACCAGTTATGCAAAAGTCGTCCAGAGTAAATACGACTACAGGGGCTATAGCCAGAAAATTCAACATATACATTTCATTTGTTATAAAATATCTCAAACATATGACATTTTAATCAAATCGTTGGAACCATTTTCAAGAAAATAAAAATTTTCGAAAAAGTTTCCATGTAAAGGGTAGTTTAGGATGGGGCTATTTTCTTCAAAATGTTTGTGTCGCATCCTTGAAAGACATTAAACTTAAATACCAACTTTGGTTTTAATCGACTTTTCCTTTTTAAGATATGCTGTCCACAGACACATACAGACACAGACCTTTTTCTAAAAATCTGACGTGTTGCACTTACATGACTTTCTCTACTCTTGTACTAACCATTCTTACAAACTCTTATTCCTATATCTTCTTCGTGTTAGTTGAGATAAACATTGTATAAATTATCTTATTGCTTATTTCCTTGTAGGTACAAGGGGAATATTAGAATACGGTAGGCTTTGTGGGATAGTTTTGAGATCCAAATTACGTAGAAAAGCAAGCAATAATTATAACACAGAGGTAGTTATTTTGGGGCTCCGCGAATTAAAGCCCTTGTGGATATATCGGGGGGTTTAATGGATATATCGCTTTAATGCACTTGGTCATCATTATATAACAGTGAAATAAATAGGGGACGATGGACGATGGTTTAATAGCAGTGGTACCTGATGGGCCACGAACTGAAGCCCAAATCTCTGGCTGGGCGGCGGGGGGGGGGGGGAGTTTAATTAGAGACATCTTGCGGCGGCGAGGAGGGTGAAAAGATGAAGATAATGGGGGTGGGTGGGGTGGGGGCAGTGATTTACATTTAACACGGGGGCAGGTTTGTGGGATTACTGCGAGTTGGCCATTATCTCCGCAGAGCTGTGTTGAAATTCATCTGCCTCCAGGGGTGTCCAGTTATAAACATTGTCATTTCACTTTCCGAGGGCGCATTGAAACTTCAAACCCAGCAATGTTATATCTGTATACAGGGTGCAAGAGAAGTCATCACATTCATTAGAATATCTGCTTCATAGAAGTATTACAAACAAAAATAAAAGAGAATATTGATTGAAAGTTTGAGAGCGCTATCCCATCTAGAATATGTTCAGTTCTGTTTGGGGGAGGGGGTTAAATGCAGTGAAGTGGAAGGGATGTTACGTGTCCTGGGATCGTAAATCGACTATTAGGGACTGGGAAGTGTTAATTCCCAGCTTCGATGTGATCATAGAACCTAGAGTTGGTAAAACCTACGTCACACAAAGAGAACTGAATTACAAAGTCATTCTATATAGCGACCACCCTTAAAACATTTAACTATTATTTAAAACCTGCAGTTTTACCCTTGTATCTACAACAACATTAGCAATAAGATAACTTCTAAAAACGTTTACGTAGATGAATATGAACTAGATAGACGAATAGGTGTTCAGTTTAAGAGTAGAGAAAGTCGTATGAGTGCAACAGTGCTCTGCGTGTGTCTGTACAGCATAGACAAAAACCAAACAGAGGATTAAATACAAAACTTGCTATCTGTGTCTAGCGTGGGTTAGAGTTAACCGCTTCCAAGAATTCTTTGTTACTCGTTTCAATATTCCAGTACTGATGCTTTTTACTAATGGAAAGACATTTCCTTTTCCTCTCGTGGTGATGTGAATAAAACGGAGTTTCATAGGCATTAAACATTAACCAGGACTTCACTATCACTGTGCTCATTGTACCTACCTGGAAATGTACGATACAAGCATTTCTGCGAAATCTATCTCAACTAACATGAAACAAACAGATTACATTTATACAAAAATTACTAGAGAAAGTCGTCAACACCTGTTTTAAACGGAATGTCAAACAGGGAAACTTGTGTTTCTTTGTTACTAGCTGAAATTAGCTGAAATACCCGGCGTTGTCCGTGGTTTGACGATATATCCCTACAACTTTTAGACTTAGGTTGTACTTGTCCAATATCCTTGTGTTTCTTTGTTACTAGCTGAAATACCCGACGTTGTCCGTGGTTTGATGATACATCCATACAACTTTTAGACTTAGGTTGTACTTGTCCAATATCCTTGTGTTTCTTTGTTACTAGCTGAAATACCCGGCGTTGTCCGTGGTTTGACGATATATCCCTAAAACTTTTAGACTTAGGTTGTACTTGTCCAATATCCTTGTGTTTCTTTGTTACTAGCTGAAATACCCGACGTTGTCCGTGGTTTGACGATATATCCCTACAACTTTTAGACTTAGGTTGTACTTGTCCAATATCCTTGTGTTTCTTTGTTACTAGCTGAAATACCCGACGTTGTCCGTGGTTTGACGATATATCCCTACAACTTTTAGACTTAGGTTGTACTTGTCCAATATCCTTGTGTTTCTTTGTTACTAGCTGAAATACCCGGCGTTGTCCGTGGTTTGACGATATATCCCTAAAACTTTTAGACTTAGGTTGTACTTGTCCAATATCCTTGTGTTTCTTTGTTACTAGCTGAAATACCCGACGTTGTCCGTGGTGTGACGATATATCCCTACAACTTTTAGACTTAGGTTGTACTTGTCCAATATCCTTGTGTTTCTTTGTTACTAGCTGAAATACCCGACGTTGTCCGTGGTTTGACGATATATCCCTACAACTTTTAGACTTAGGTTGTACTTGTCCAATATCCTTGTGTTTCTTTGTTACTAGCTGAAATACCCGACGTTGTCCGTGGTGTGACGATATATCCCTACAACTTTTAGACTTAGGTTGTACTTGTCCAATATCCTTGTGTTTCTTTGTTACTAGCTGAAATACCCGACGTTGTCCGTGGTGTGACGATATATCCCTACAACTTTTAGACTTAGGTTGTACTTGTCCAATATCCTTGTGTTTCTTTGTTACTAGCTGAAATACCCGACGTTGTCCGTGGTTTGACGATATATCCCTACAACTTTTAGACTTAGGTTGTACTTGTCCAATATCCTTGTGTTTCTTTGTTACTAGCTGAAATACCCGACGTTGTCCTGGTTTGACGATATATCCCTACAACTTTTAGACTTAGGTTGTGCTTGTCCAATATGCTTGTGTTTCTTTGTTACTAGCTGAAATACCCGACGTTGTCCGTGGTTTGATGATATATCCCTACAACTTTTAGACTTAGGTTGTACTTGTCCAATATGCTTGTGTTTCTTTGTTACTACCTGAAATACCCGACGTTGTCCGTGGTTTGACGATATATCCCTACAACTTCTAGACTTAGGTTGTACTTGTCCAATATCCTTGTGTTTCTTTGTTACTAGCTGAAATACCCGACGTTGTCCGTGGTTTGACGATATATCCCTACAACTTTTAGACTTAGGTTGTACTTGTCCAATATCCTTGCGTTTCTTTGTTACTAGCTGAAATACCCGACGTTGTCCGTGGTTTGACGATACATCCCTACAACTTTTAGACTTAGGTTGTACTTGTCCAATATCCTTGTGTTTCTTTATTACTAGCTGAAATACCCGACGTTGTCCGTGGTTTGACGATATATCCCTGCAACTTTTAGACTTAGGTTGTACTTGTCCAATATCCTTGTGTTTCTTTGTTACTACCTGAAATACCCGACGTTGTCCGTGGTTTGACGATATATCCCTACAACTTTTAGACTTAGGTTGTACTTGTCCAATATCCTTGTGTTTCTTTATTACTAGCTGAAATACCCGACGTTGTCCGTGGTTTGACGATATATTCCTACAACTTTTAGACTTAGGTTGTACTTGTCCAATATCCTTGTGTTTCTTTGTTATTAGCTGAAATACCCGACGTTGTCCGTGGTTTGACGATATATCCCTACAACGTTTAGACTTAGGTTGTACTTGTCCAATATCCTTGTGTTTCTTTATTACTAGCTGAAATACCCGACGTTGTCCGTGGTTTGACGATATATCCCTACAACTTTTAGACTTAGGTTGTACTTGTCCAATATCCTTGTGTTTCTTTATTACTAGCTGAAATACCCGACGTTGTCCGTGGTTTGACGATATATCCCTACAACTTTTAGACTTAGGTTGTACTTGTCCAATATCCTTGTGTTTCTTTATTACTAGCTGAAATACCCGACACACACACACACACACACACACACACACACACACACACACACACACACACACACACACACACACTCCCTGCCGCATATTGGCAGATTCTGATGTTAACATACCCCGGAGTTATTCTTGTGACCTCGAACTCTGAACCAAAGTCTGGCTTCTTGGGTTAAAAGCCGAGCCATTTCTTACAATGTGTATCTTGCGCAGTAAAATAACAGAAACACGAACAAAACATGAAGCTTGCAAAGCCCCCTGTGGAAATTTATTAACAGATAGGAAATGGAAGTGGATTCCAGGAGGCTTTGGAAGCACCACACCATTATTTTCCGTGGCGCGTAGAGGCGTGCGGCGCAAGTAGATACTACGCGACATTTTCCCACTTGGGGATTGCAATTCGATCCCATAAGGGCACATTGTTACCAACATAAAATACATTGAGGAAGGGCGTGACAAAATGCCAATAAATGACAAAGTAGTTGATGCAAAATATTGTTGACTTCAAGTTCGCTTCAGATAAGGCCTTCAAAGTGTGTTCACATTTGTTAATAAGGTCTTTATTCCTCTCACACTTCATATTCCTATTTTTAGTAGATCTGGAATTCCAAATAGTGTGTCCTTTCTCCTTAGTTGTGGTGAAATGCAATATTATCATTGTTTATTCCATTCAAAAGATCTAAAAATTTAATTGCTGAGAAACAATTAAAACTATCTTTACAAAACAGGAAAAAAATTTGTGTTGCACTCATATGACCTTCTCTACTCACGTACTAACCATTCTTACAAACCCTTATTCCTGTCTTCTTCGTGTTAGTTGAGATAAACATTTGTACAAATTATCTTATTGTTTATTTTCTTGTAGGTACAAGGGGATAGTCAAAAAGTTTTAAATTCTGTTCTCTTTGCACGGTTAACATATAACAAAATGAATAGCGATGTTCCATTTGACAGAAGTATAAGTTCTCCAAAACTCACAGAAATGACAAGGAATATCTCCGAAATGGTTCACTCTACAAAAAAGTTTATTCAGACATAAATTGTGTATTTTAGCAAGACCTATATTTTTTGTGTAGTAGGATTTTGTGTATCTCTTACGGTTTACCATTTATGTGAAAGTCGTCCAGAGTAAATACGACTACAGGGGCTATAGCTAGAAAATTCAAGATATACATTTCATTTGTTATAAAAATATCTTAAACATATAACATTTTAGTCAAAATTGGTTGAGGCATTTTCTAGAAAAACGAAATTTTCGAAAAATCTTCCATGTAAAGGGTAGTTTAGGGTGGGGTTATTTTGTTCAAAATCTTGGTCTCGTATCCTTGAAAGACGTTAAACTTAACTACCAACTTTGGTTTTTAAACGACCTTTCGTTTTTGAGTTATGCTGTCCACAGACTGACAGATACACGCGCGCGTGGATCTTTCTCTAAAAATGCTTTCTTTTCCCTTGGTTTCAGGGGACCTCAAAACATTTTTCCGCTAAAATCTGGACATCGAATTTTTGGGTCGATTACAATACTTCCTGTACGCAGTAGACAAACTAAAAGTATTAAAAAGTTATATTAAAATATCTATATTAATCCAAATTAATCCAATGAAACTGTAGATTTTCTAAATTTCACAGATGGGTATCCTTAACTCTTTAAGCGTGTTTTTTAAATGTCTACAAAGAAACAAAAGGTATCGGGGAAGTGGAAGCTGGATCTAAAAGTTGTAGGGGCAGAACTGCCCGAACAGTCGACCAGGTTAGTTCTCGTATTTGGCCTGAAGTTTAATTAATCACACACAGAGAGCAGCAGCAGTAAAGTTTGCGAGCAAGGACACGCCGCACACAAATTTAAAACATCTGTGTAACCTCGAACCCTAAAACCCGGCGTCAACGTTCAACGGGAAAGAATAAGGGAAATGTGCACTTTACTGGCCATAAATACGGAATGACCAACATTTCTCCTGTAAAATGATCTGGAAGAAAATGAATTCCCTTTGACACCCAAGTTTTATACCCTTGTCCCCCGCTTGGGCCAGTTTCGGACTTCTGTCCTCTTTCGGCGCGTTCGTGGAGAAATTACAAATGAATAACACTTCGTCAGTCAAATGTTACTTATTTTGGGTTGAACAAGACGAATATGAGAAGGAAAAAACTATATTAGATCTAGTTTATGTGATTCAGAATACCTGCAAATATTCCATTTTAGCACATTAAAAGAAAACTATACGTTTTAATCGGATACATCAACGATATTGAAAATCTAATTAAATTTTTACTTTCTCTACTCCTAAGTAGCATTCGATGTCGAAATTTCACCAGAAATATGTTTTGAGACAACGTGAATAAAAAAAAAAAATAATAATTAAAAAAAAAAAAAAAAAAAGCATTTTCAGAAGAAGGTCCGTGTGTGTGTGTGGTGTGTGTGTATGTGTGTCTGTGGACAGCATAACACAAAAACGAAAAGTCGGTTAAAAACCAAAGTTGGTATTTAAGCTTAATGTATTTCAAGAATGCACACGAAGATTTTGAAGAAAATAGCCCCACCCTAAACTACCCTTTACATGGAAAATTTTTCGAAAATTTTGATTTTCATGAAAGTGCCTCTAACGATTTTGATTAAAATGTCATATGTTTGAGATATTTTTATGACAAATGAAATGTATAACTTGAATTTTCTGGCTATAGCCCCTGTAGTCGTATTTACTCTGGACGACTTTTGCATAACTGGTAAACCGTTAGAGATAGACCAAATCTTACTGTACAAAAAATGTAGATCTTGCTAAAATACACAGTTTATGTCTGAATAAATTTTCTTGTATGGTGAACCATTTCGGAGATATTCCTTGTTGTGTGTGTGAGATTCGGAAAACTTAAAGCTTTCGTGAAATGGAACATCGTTGTTCATGTTTTTATATGTTAAGTGTGCAAAGAGAACGGAATCTCAAAGCTTTAAAATATTTGACTTTCGCACAAAGCCTACTGTATTCTAATATTCCCCTTGTACCTACAAGGAAATAAACAATAAGATAATTTGTAGAAATGTTTATCTCAACTAACACGAAGAAGATGTAGTAATAAGAGTTTGTAGGAATGGTTAGTAAAAGAGTAGAGAAAGTCATGTGAGTGCAACATATCCGATTTTTTCTATATGTTTTAAGCCTTGCATCGTTGTATTTCAGTTGTTTCAGTAAGAAAGAGGAGCAGAGCATGTTCCGAGCGACCGACCGAGTTCTTGTTGTTAATTGAATGGTGCAAGAGTAACGGACCCTGAAGCTGTTTTCACTTCCGATACGAAACAGTAAGAGCTTTCCATTTATCTGCTGCTGCCAGTGAGAGTGTTTGTGCTGTTGCTGCAGGGAAAATTCACCCCCTCCCCCTGCCTCCCTATTCAAATAAAGTGCAGCTGATACTTGGAGAAAGCCTTACATCGTCTTGTAAGTTTTACTTCAACTAGTGTAAAACTTGTGCAATGTAATCACTTATCCTAGATCATTGTTCATTACCTCGTATAAGACAGAAGCTTGTATCGGTTTGTTTCCTCATGTCTTTAACTGCAAGTCCATCGTGAGGTTCAAAGTTTAGCGCTTGTTCCTTTTTCGGAGAAGTTAGCCTAACTAGGCTGGCTACTAGATATCATGGTTCTCTTTAGGTTAGGTTCAGTCGTTATGTTAGGTTAACACTGCTCTGTTGGCAGCCTTGAATAAAATTGAAACTTTGTCGATTACGCGGCAATTGTTTCCGCTTTGGCCATTGTTTTTAACCCGATAGGATATGGCAGGCCACAAACGCTGTAGGTGGCCGTGTTTTGTGTTTCCATTGTGTTTTAATTATTATTGACTAAAATCAAGATAAAAATCTTTGCTAATACTCACACTTGTTCCTGCGATAGTGTTGATTAGTATTATCGAGATAAATTCCTCTTAGGAATCCTTCATCTTCGATTAACCTTCAAAACATGCTGCATATTCATGTTCTGGATACAAACGATGCCAGTTTCAACTGTCCTCCTGGATCAAGAAGTTTGGTTAAAGCCTTGCTTTTATGCAATCTGAAAACTGAACTTATAAAACAGAACTAGGATTTTTATGTAAGTACGTACTCTTACCCTTTGCTTATACATAACCTAAAAGGATAAACGTCTATTAATTTGAACCGTAGCTATCATATGTCATGCCATTGTTACGTATTTTACATTTTGGCCACAATGACATCTTTTTTTACATATTTGTACTCTGCTTTCACCTTTATTAGACAAATAGTTTAAACAGTGGCTATGAAAATAATGCAATAAACATATTTTACCTGATATTATTACATAAATATGTATTCGTACATGGGCCCAAATGACCTAGTTATCGACGGGCCCCTAAACTCCATCAATCCAATCCAATCCTATTCGTACATACACGTTCTTTATGTTGAATCATTATGTATTATGATATTACTTGATTTCACAAAGCTGATATTTCTATGTTGAAAGCACATGGTGAAGAAAATGAACTGAATACATTCAAATGTAAGTTCTAAAAATGCTTGTTGGTTTTTCCTAATTCCTCTGACAGTTCCTTCCACAGCCTCTGTTTTTTTCTCACTATTTCTATATTCTGCACACTGCAGATTGTATAGAAGTTCATTTTTACACTAATTTTGCCCAAACTTGAAAGAAAACAAAACGATATCGCTTTTATAACCTCACTTCTGATATCTTTATGAGGATTTCCCGGTGGAATGCAATACTTCCCATACGTACTGTATCTAATATTTAAAGTAATAAAAGTGTACTTTGTATTTTTAAGATAAATTATTATTTACCCCTTTTTTAAACGCACATTTGGAATAGAAGTAGTATTTTACTTTTTGCTGAGTTAACCACAAAAAGGCAACAATTTAACTCTCGCAGTGACAGAATGGTGCAGTAAATTTGGTTTAATTACAGGGTTGGGGTGGGGGTAGGGGGTGGGTTTTACGGATTTATTCCAATCGGGGACTCAATTAAAGCACCAACTGCAGGAACACCCTTGCTTTAAAAATATCCGCTTAACCTTTCTCATCATACCGAACTATTATTGGTTTCTTCTTAAGATCGTTATAGAATTTCAGTTCTGACTTGCATTAAGAAGTTCGTTATTAAATCCCAATCTAGTTATTTTTCTATCGCTTTAGTTCTCTATAAACCTTTGTAGAAATACTACTGACGGCATGGGCAAAATCTCCTCAACTGAAACAGTTTTTGCCTCACTCCACCTCACATCCCTCCCCTTCACTGCTGTTCAGGTTCCTGCACACGTCACTCAGTACCTGTTGTGTAGCCGCTTGATTGTTAGTCACGTGTTTGTTCGTGTGAGTCGTGTGGGGAAGCTTGACCTTGAGCCTACGTACACGCTGTAGCAGTAGGGTGGGGAAACCCGGCCCCTATCGTCGTTTGTTGTTGCCGCTGAGCGGGATGTCTGCATGGTAACGAGTGAGGCTCGCAATTTGACAGGTCGTGGGTTCGATTTCTAACTTACTAACTCGTGAATTTTTTTCGGGGTTTTCCCAGGTCGCCATGCTATCAAAGGGAGAAATAAATGTAAGATGTATTGGTACGCCTATATGGGCGCGTAGAACCCCCTTTAACAGCAGAACATATACACTGCGATATTGACAGCTTTAAGGTTGTCATCTGCAAAAGCCCTGGGTTCATAACATCAGCAGTTAATTCATCTGTAAGCTTGGCTAATGACTGACACTCTAACGTTTTATCTATTCCCTCGTGACGATTATGTGGAAGGATTTCTCACTTTATAGCTATGCTCTTTGGATTGAAGCGACCAGGTAGTGTGTGGGACGGCGTGACGTAACAATACGCCAGCATCTTTCACAATGGTGTTACACGTTTAAGTTGGGTTTTTCTATCTTTGGGGGTTTTATTCTTTGAATTCACACTCGCATTCACACTTTCATTCATACTTCCAGACTCAGGGAAGCATTAGGAATAATCCTGGCTGGGGAAAAAATTCCTACCCCCCTGCCGGGAATCGAACCCGGGACCCCTAGCACTGCAGGTAGGTGTGCCACAGCCAAACCTAACCTAGTTAGTTACTGCAATGAAATCGTAACAAAACTGGCAAATATATCTTTCACTCACACACACTCACTCACTCACACACACACTCACACTCACTCACTCACTCACACACACACACTCACACACATTCACTCACACACTCACTCGCACACACACTCACACACACTCACTCACTCACTCACACACACACTCACTCACTCACACTCACTCACACACTCACTCGCACACACACTCACACACACTCACTCACACACACACACTCACTCGCACACACACTCACACACACTCACTCACTCACTCACACACACACTCACTCACTCACACTCACTCACACACTCACTGACACTCACTCACACACACACATCTATAATTCTCCCCCTGTCTCATCCTTTGTGACGTCACTGTGATATTGTATCTGTTTTATTCCTCTCTGTTCTTCGACTCTGCCTCAATAACCCAACAGATTTCCTTTAAAACAGGATTTTTAATTTTCCGCAGAAGTTATTGTTCATTTAGCGAAACAAAACAAAAGAGTTATTAAAGCTTCTTTATGTAAAGGAATGTTGGAATTGCTTTGCCAGATGTTCTTTCAAATTGAAAAATAAAGGTTTTCTTGTTTTTGTAAGAATATTAAACCAATTAATATCACGGAGTCGGCTGATATCTTTTATTTGCTTGCTGTGCAAAGTAAGTAATGAAGCCAGCAGCTCTCGGGAACAAGGCCATCTATAACTGCTTTAATTTGCATTGCCAACTAAGTTCTACTCCTTTATGTCTTACTTCCTCGAGAATTATCGAAAAGCTGCTCGATATTTTTACTTTCTCTACTGCGTAATGGGGGGGTTATTACTTTTAACCAAAAAAACTTGATGTAGAGTTTTCACCGGAAATAAGTTTTGAGGCCCCCTGAATCCAAAAAAGCATTTTTAGAAAAAGGTCCGTGTGTGTGTCTGTCAGTCTGTGGACAGTATAACTCAAAAACGAAAAGTCGGTTAAAAGCCAAACTTGGTATTTAAGTTTAATGTCTTTCAAGGATGCGACACGAAAATTTTGAAGAAAATAGGCCCTCCCTACACTACCCTTTACATGGAAAATTTTCCGAAAATTTTGATTTTCTCGAAAATGGCTACAACGATTTTTATTAAAATGAGATATGTTTAAGATATTTGTATGACAAATGAAATGTATATCTTGCATTTTCTGGCTATAGCCCCTGTAGTCGTATTTACTCTGGATGACTTTTGAATAACTCATAAACCGTAAGAGATAGACAAAATCTTACTGTATAAAAATGTAGCTCTTGCTAAATCATACAATTTATGTCAGAATAATTTTTTTTGTAGAGTCAACCATTTCGGAGATATTCCTTTTTATGTGTGTGAGTTTCGGAAAACTTAGAACTTCCATGAAATCGATCATCGTTGTTCATTTTTACTTTCTCTACTGGTAAGTAGATGAAGTATTGTATTTCACCCAAAAATTTGATGTCGAGATTTCACCGGAAATCAGGGAAGGCCCCCTGAATCCAAGAAAAGCATTTTTAGAAAAAGGTCCGTGTGTGTGTCTGTCTGTGTGTGTCTGTTTGTCTGTCAGTCTTTGGACAGTATAACTCAAAAACGAAAAGTTGGTTAAAAGCCAAAGTTGGTATTTAAGTTTAATGTCTTTTAAGGATGCGACACGAAGATTTTGAAGAAAATAGCCCCACCCTAATCTACCCTTTACATGGAAAATTTTCCAAAAATTTCGATTTTCTTGAAAATGGCTACAACGATTTTGATTAAAATGTCATATATTTGAGATATTTTTATGACAAATGTAATGTATATCTTGAATTTTCTGGCTATAGCCCCTGTAGTCGTATTTACTGTGGACGACTTTTGAATAACTCGTAAACCGTAACAGATAGACAAAATCTTACTGTATAAAAATTGTAGTTCTTGCTAAAATACACAATTTATGTCCCAATAAGTTTTTTTTATAGAGCGAACCATTTCGGAGATATTCTTTGCTTTTTGTGTCAGTTTCGAAAAACTTAAAACTTTCGTGAAAGGGAACATCGTTGTTAATGTTTTATAGGTTAAGTGTTGTAAACGGAACGAGATCTCAAAGCTAAAACATTTGACTATTGCTCAAATGCTACTATATTCTAATATTCCCCTTGTACCTACAAGGGAATACGCAATAAGGATAGTTCAAGAGCAGAGAAACTGATGTGAATGTAACACATCAGCTTTTTCTTCGTAGCACTAGCCGTTTCTGAGGTATTTAATGTTGCTTGTTTGAATATTATAAAAATTATGAACTTTATTGCGCCAATCACGTAGAGAGAATTATTTACCTGCCTGTGGTGTGTATAGCGGGTTGCAGACACAAGGTGAAGAAGGGAACTTGAAACTCCCTTACAGAAGGTCCTTCCTTTTGTTGACACTTGGATGTCGTCCTTAATGGCATCAAGAGAGCCCCTCCCTGCGTCCCAAATAATATGCAAATCTCCTGCGTTAGTGTCTCTTTTCACCGCTCCGTCGCTCCGATCGGCTCATTACAATAACAAATGAAGTTCACCATTTTAATGCTGGCAACAAAATGGCGAAGACCTTTATCCTCAGAGATTAGCTAATCCCGATTTATTCTTAGAATATTATAATGTGAGAACTTAGAAATGGAAAAATACGAGCGCATCCTTTAAGGTGAGGCATATATTTAAGGAAAACGCGTCCTCGGATTTCAACTGTTATAACTAAAATGTTGAACATATTTATAACATAGACATAACTTAAAAAGTTTTCTGTTTGAATCCCCACTCTGAATATATAACAACAAAAAAAAAAAAAAAAAAAAAAAAAAAAAAAAAAAAAAAAAAAAAAAAAAAAAAAAAGCATTTCTAGAAAAAGATCCGTGTGTGTGTCTGTGTGTCAGTCTGTGGACAGTATAACTCAAAAACGAAAAGTAGTTTAAAAACCAAAGTTGGTATTTAAGTTTAATGTCGTTCAAGGATGCGACACGAAGATTTTTAAGAAAATAACCCCACCCTAAACTACTCTATACATGGAAGTTTTTTCGAAAATTTTGATTTTCTTGAAAATGGCAGCAACGATTTTGATTAAAATCACAAATGTTTAAGATATTTTTATAGCAAATTAAATGTATATCTTGAATTTTCTGGCTATAGCCCCTGTAGTCGTACTTACTCTGGACGACTTTTGCATAACTCGTAAACCGTTAGAGATAGAGCAAATCATACTACACAAAAAATGTAGATCTTGCTAAAATACACAATTCATGTCTCAATAAATTTTCTTGTAGGGTGAACCATTTCGGAGATATTCCTTGTCATGTGTGTGAGTTTCGGAAAACTTAGAACTTTCGTGATATGGAACATCGTTGTTCATTTTTTTATATGTTAATGGTGCAAAGAGAACGGGTTGTCGAAGTTTTAAAAGATTTGACTATCGCATAAAGCCTACAGACTGTCCATACACGGACCTTTTTCTAAAAATGTTCTTTTCAGATTCAAGGGGTGTCAAAACGTATAGTTCCGGTGAACACTTGACATCGTATTTTTGGGCGGAACAAAATATTCATTCAATATAGGTATAAGGAAGAGTGAAACTCCTTGGAGAGGTGTGATTGTTGGGTGAGTCAGTCCGCAAGTGTGTATGTGTGTATGTATAATTGGGTCTGACACCAGCAGCCAGGTGCAAACGCAAACAGACAGAGAGACGTCAGAAATTGTTTACCTGAGTAGAAACGCTCGGCGAGCGAGAGATATCTCAGCTCCAGAAATTACTCAAATGCCGAGCGTTTTGTTTAGCGTTTCGTAACGCAATTAGCGCGTCGGTCGGACAATGAAGCTAGGTCAAGCGTTATGGTTCAGATAAGCGAGAACAGAATGCAGCAAAACACGGGATGAGGGGGGGGGGGGGCTGGGGGATGATGCTGCCTTAATAAACAACTGCTTCCGAAGATGAAATATCACACACCTGCCTGCCTGCTTCAGGTTATACATCGTCTTAAAGATTTAAACTCATAACAAGGAATATCTCCGAAATGGTTCAACCTACAAGAAAATTTATTTGCACATAAATTGTGTATTTTAGCAAGATCTACATTTTTTGTACAGTATGATTTGTTCTATCTCTAACGGTTTACCAGTTATACAAAAGCCATCCGGAGTAAATACGA
Source organism: Tenodera sinensis (assembly GCA_030765045.1). Lineage (NCBI taxonomy): Eukaryota > Metazoa > Arthropoda > Insecta > Mantodea > Mantidae > Tenodera > Tenodera sinensis. The sequence goes on along the minus strand of CM060971.1, from coordinate 20,853,867 downwards.
CTACAGGGGCTATAGCCAGAAAATTCAAGATATAAATTTTATTTCTCATAAAAATATCTCAAACATATGACATTTTAATCAAAATCATTAGAGCCATTTTCAAGAAAATCAAAATTTCCGAAAAAGTTTTCATGTAAAGGGTAGTTTAGGGTGGGGCTATTTTCTTCAAAATCTTTGTGTCACATCCTTGAAACACATTAAACTTAAATACCAACTATGGTTTTTAAGCTACTTTTAGTTTTTGAGTTATGCTGTCCACAGACACACAGACACACACACACGTAACAATGTAGAGTTCCGGTGGGTACCAGGTCATACGGGTATTACAAGCTGATGTAGAGTCTATGCCATTTACAGGACCAGAAACGTTCCATGAATAAGCACCTTAGAACCCAAAAACACAGTAAAAAAGTGTGATGTGTTGCACTCACATGACTTTCTCTACTCTTGTACTAACCATTCTTAAAAACTCTTACTCCTATATCTTTTTCATGTTAAGATAAAGATTTGTATAACTTATCTTATTGCTTATTTCCTTGTAGGTACAAGGGGAATATTACAATACAGAAGGCTTTGTGCGACAGTCAAATATTTTTAACCTTTGAGATTCACGATTAACATATTAAAAAATGAACAACGATGATCCTTTTCACGAAAGTTCTAAGTATTCCGGAACTCAGACACATAACAAGGAATATCTCCGAAATGGTTCACCCTACAAGAAAATTTATTTAGACATAAAGTGTATTTTAGCAAGATCTACATTTTTTGTGTAGTATGATTTGGTCTATCTCTAACGGTTTACCAGTTATGCAAAAGTCGTCCAGAGTAAATACGACTACACCGGCTATAGCCAGGAAATTTAAGATATACCTTTCATTTTTCATCAAAATATCTCAAACATACGGCATTTTAATCAAAACCATTAGAGCCATTTTCAAGAAAATCAAAATTTTCTAAAAATTTTCTATGTAAAGGGTAGTTTAGCGTGGGGTTATTTTCTTCAAAATCTTGGTGTCGCATCCTTGTAAGACATTAAACTTAAATACCAACTTTGGTTTTGAAGCTACTTTTAGTTTTTAAGTTATACTGTCCAGAGACTGACAGACACACACACACGTAACAATGTAGAGTTTCCGTGGGTACCAGGTCATACGGGTATTACAGGCTGATGTCATAGCATCTGTGCTCTTCACAGGACCAGAAAGGTTCCATGAATAAGCACCTTAGAAGAGAAAAGCACAGTAAAAATTTGGGTAGTAATGAAACGCAAAATAAATGGGAAAAAATACCCATAAAGAAACTTTAGAACTTATAACTCTGGGAATAAACTAAATAAGTGGCTGATTGGTCCACTCAAGTCACAATAAAAGAGTTATCAGTTATATAATTGGACATGGACATTCAGAAAAGGTCCGAGAATGGAACAATATGAAATGGAATTCATTTGTCAGTTTTTAAACTCCATATACACATAGATAAATAGTATTCCTTACTTAGCTGTTCATTTTGTCAGATAAAATGTGAACTCAGAAGAGTTTAAATTTATTTAAAGAGCAGTTTGATTGCAAGTGGCGTTGTTGAGAGCTAGTTTCGAGTTTCAATGGGTTTTTCTCGCCGAGTGAAGAAGTCAGGCAGTCAGGCAGTCAGGCAGGCACCTGTTGAGATGGAATGACAGGAGGCTTTGAAACCGAGAGGTGAAACAATTACATTATCTACTCTGTGTGCTTGTTAAGTAGATTTGTAGAGCGCTCGCCCGGCCTTTACAGCGCCAACAAGCACGTTAAAAACGAGACTTCACTTTGGGCGCGTTCGAGACGTGACGTGACGTCATCTGGCCTTTATAACCTCACATCTCAACACATAACAAACAAAACTGAATTAAAAGACAAGTATTTCATTATTTACTACCCATCTTAACCTAGTGTCATTTAAACCGCGCGAGTTACAGATCATTCTTCCGTAGTGGAGCTGTTTGGACTCTTTCAGCTTCCTGACGTCACCAAAACTACGTTGGACCGAATATCTGAGCAAACACCGGAAGGAGTCTCTCGGATTGGGTTGAACTCGGCGGAACAGTGGTTTCCGAAACTAATGTGAAATTGGGTATTCATAGACGATTTCTTTGCGAGGTTTTGAGTCTCTTGGTGTTCTTTGCTACCAGCATTGATAGCTGATGGATTGTTGTTGGTCTTACCGAGGTTTTCAACAGTCCTCGACTTTGAGGTTAAGGCACCTAAGTAACATATCCACTTGTATTGCCGCGTAAGCGACATTTTACACTGCTAATAGAAAGCCCTAAGGAGAGGGGGTTAGGCCTTCCACGGTCAAACAAGGGGAGTCCAAACTCCTGCTAAACCTTCGACATGAACTCCTTGTAATTATGCATACAGTGTCAAACAGGGAATAATGTCATATTTAAGGGACTGAAATTTGAATGTTCTATTATTTATAGCTATGAAGTCAATAGTTTCCACACTTAAGTGAGTTTATATCATAAACTACCACACAACGTTCCACCACAATCTGTTTCATTGTTTTGAGGGTGTTGATTATTCAGTTTATGAACAATGCAGACATACCTTAGTGTTCAAAATATCCCATGCGCATCAAAAAGTAAAATTTTACAACTTTTTTATTATTTTATAAACTCGAATTGCCGCAAAAATAATATAAAATTCTCACAGGAAGAAAAAAATGATTACTTTTAAAGTAATTTTCTTTGCTTCGATATTTTTTAACTTTTTATGTATTTAATGTTTTAAAGCTACACAAATTTTCAAAATCTGAAACCAAAGACTGAAGTTGAAGTTGCATAAATGGAGCAATGCTGCAAAAATTGTGCGAGCATAACTTAAAATGTAATGCCCGTGGAGCAGATAGTGTATTAAAAAATCCGATGTGCTGCACTCACATGACTTTCTCTACTCTTATACTAATCATTCTTAAAAACTCCTATTCCTATATCTTCTTCGTGTTAGTTGACAAACATTTGTATAAATTATTTATCTGAGCGATAGTCAAATCTTTTAAAGCTTTGAGATTCCGTTCTCTTTGCACACTTAACCAATAAAAAAAAAGAACAACGATGTTCCATTTCAGTAATGTTTCAAGTTTTCCGAAACTGACACAAATAACAAGGAATATCTCCGAAATGGTTCAACCTACATGAAAATTTATTCAGACATAAATTGTGTATTTTAGCAAGATCTACATTTTTTGTATAGTATAATTTGGTCTATCTCTAACGGTTTACGAGTTATGCAAAAGTCATCCAGAGTAAATACGACTACAGGGGTTATAGCCAGAAAATTCAAGATATACATTTCATTTGTCATAAAAATATCTCAAACATATGACATTTTAATCAAAATCGTTAAGGCCATTTTCAAGAAAATCAAAATTTTCGAAAAAGTTTCCATTTAAAGGGTAGTTTAGGGTGGGGCAATTTTCTTCAAAATCTTTGCATCGCATCCTTGAAAGATTTTAAACTTAAATACCAACTTTGGTTTTTAAGCTACTTTTAGTTTTTGTGTTATACTGTCCACAGTCTGACATACACACGCGTACCTTTTTCTGAAAATGCTCTTTTTTGGATTCAGGGGCCCCAAAACATATTTCCGGTGAAATCTCGACATCGAATTTTTGAGTGGAATACAATGCTTACTCTACTTAGCAGGTGAGAAAGTAAAAATAGTAGCATAAGCTTCACTTGGGGTGTTATAGATTTATTTTATTCTTTATTGGAAAGGATTGTTGTGGTTGGAAGTTTTAGGGACTTCCGCGCGTCTCTGAGGTGTGTGACGTATACGCTCCTGTAAGCGGTAACAGCCACCTGTTGCGTAGCCTTTAGCTGACATCTACAGCTATGTAAATATGTCAATAAAAGTGTTTAAGTAAGTAGGATATTTTCACATGAAGGAAGGTAGGCTAGCAATGAGCGACTGACTCAGAATCAAATCCTGAGTTAAGTTGGTGTTAATGAAATCATGGACGCCGTGCTCTGTCTGAGTAAACGAAAGAGGACCTTGTGTTTGTTTAGTTCTGTCGTTCAAACACCAGATGGCCGCTAAAGAGCACGTCCGCTAGGAGTTTAATTGCTCATGCTCGGGTGAAACAAAAGTACATCGACACTGCTGCCATCCCTCTTCATACTTGTTAATAAATAAGACAAAGTGTAAAACAGGAACCGTTCAGCAGTTTGAAATAAACTATCTGTTATATGAAACCAGAGGCTTAGGGATAGCTTATAAGTTGAAATGTTATCTCTTTTTGAGGGGGGAGAGTATGGAGAATGAAACCAACGAAAGTTGATCAACATTTTTTACTTTTACCTCGTTTACTATACCTACGTATAGTATTGTATTCTACCTAAAAATTCGATGCCAAAATTTCACAGTAAATACACACTTTGAGGTCCATGAATACAAAATGGCGTTTTTGGAAAAATATGTGTACAGCGTAATTCAAAAATGAAGCGTCGTTTCGAAGCCAAAGTTGGTGTTCAAACTTTAAAGGAAGCGACAGAAAGATTATGAAGAAAATTCCTCCACCTTCCTATTGTTTACATGGAAAGTTTTTCGAAAATCTGATAAACCGATAGATAGACCAAATCTTGTAGAAACTTAGGCTTCCACGGCCGGAGTCTTGACTATTAGAAATGTTTAGTTCTTCCGGGCTTGTAGGCCGTGGTCTATTATTCCATATAAAACTATGACCAAGGAATTTCGTTTCTGCTGTATTTGTTTTTATTTTACCTGAATTTATTTCATTTTTCTTTCAATACCCATTTCTGTTCTGTATTTCACATTCGTGGAAATTAAATGTTGAATTCAATTTTATCGTTATTTTCTAAAACTATTTTAGACCGAACTCGTCAGATGCCCTTAATTATCACTGCTTTTGTTTTATTTATAGATATCACTAATTTATATTCTTCTACTATTTGATATGGCTTCTACGTCACTGTTTGAAGTTCATTGTGTTTACTAATCTTGTCCCCAAATTAATTCTCTCTATTGTTTCTATATCATTGTCATGTCGTGCACATATAAATTAAAAAGATTGATTGTCATTGGGTAATCTTCTATAATCCCTTTTGAAATCATAATTGGTACTCGGTTATTTATGTTTAGTTTTGTTTCTGCATATAAACCTTTTATTAAATATTTTCGGATTGCTTTTTCCTTTCTCTACTTCGTATTACTCCACCCTAAACTACTCTTTACACAGAGCTTTTTAACATATTTTTATGACAAATGAAATGTATATTTTGAATATTCTGGCTATAGCCTATATAGTCCTGTTTAATCTGGATAACGTTTGCGTAAGTGGTAAACCGTCAGAGATAGAACAAATCATACTGTACAAAAAATGTAGGTATTGCTAAAATACACAATTTAGGTCTCAATAAATTTTCTTGTAGGGTGAACCATTTCGGAGATATTCCTTGTTATGTGTAAAACTTTCGTGAAATGGAACATCGTTCTTCATTTTTACTTTCTCTACTGGTAACTAGGGGAAGTATTGTACTCCACCCAAAAATTCGATATCGAGATTTCATCGGAGACCCCTGAATCCAAAAAAAAAAAAAAAAAAAAAAAAAAAAAAAAAAACATTTTTAAAAAAGGTCCGTGTGTGTGTTTTTGTGTGTCTGTGTGTTAGTCTGTCAGTCTGTGGACAGCATAGCTCAAAAACGAAAAGTGGGTTAAAAACCAAAGTTGGTATTTAAGTTTAATGTCTTTCAAGGATGTGACACGAAGATTTTGAAGAAAATAGCCCCACCCTAAACTACCCTTTACATGGAAAATTTTTCGAAAATTTTGATTTTCTTGAAAATGGCTTTAACGATTTTGATTAAAATGTCATATGTTTGAGATATTTTTATGACAAATGAAATGTATAGTTTGAATTTTCTGGCTATAGCCCCTGTAGTCGTATTTATTCTGGACGACTTTTGCATAACTGGTAAACCGTTAGACATAGACCAAATCATACTGTACAAAAGATGTAGATCTTGCTAAAATACACAATTTATGTCGGAATAAATTTTCTTGTAGGGTGAACCATTTCGGAGATATTCCTTGTAATGTGTGTGAGTTTCAGGAAACTTAAAACTTTCGTGAAATGGAACATCGTTGTTCATTTTTTTATATGTTAAGTGTGCAAAGACAACGGGATCTTAAAGCTTTAAAAGATTTGACTATCCTTCAAAGTCTATTACGTTCTAATATTCCAGATTTTTAAATATTTAATCTTTCTAAAGTGTTCATAAATTTTATCATATTTCCTGTGAAATATCGGTATCGAATGATTCAGTAATAGTTGGTAGAGGAGTTGAAAATGCTGCTGTTTATGTTAGGATAGTTTACGTGGATGGAAGTTTGGAGAAGGAGAACAGTTGAGAAGGTTCTAACACCTTGCAGGCGTCTGCGAGCCAATTATAAGAATCGCGTGGGTGTTAAAAATCGGCATAGAGAAGGGGCATAGGCCGTGAATGGAAAATAATGATAGTTGCTCCAGCGGGGCGTAAAGCAGGTTCCGGGAACGTCTTCGCTAACAAGCAGTTTCCGGTCAGCGGCTTCGAGAGAGATGGTGTTTATCTTGAAGTTGTTCTTCCTTATATCCGAACATTTCCATCCCTGGATTATTAATACGCTCCAGTCGGGAATAACAACCTGACTCGATCGACACATCTCTCCCTATTCGCTTGCTTACGCTACCTACAGCAAATACTACATACTTTCTCTGCCACGTATTCCGCCCAAAAAATGTTTTTTTTTCTAGAGCTTAACGCCCATTTATTGTAAAAAATCTGATGTGTTACACTCACATGACTTTCTCTACTCTTGTACTAACCATTCTTACAAACTCTTATTCCTATATCTTCTTCGTGTTAGTTGAGATAAACATTTGTACAAATTATCTTATTGCTTATTTCCTTGTAGGTACAAGGGGAATATGGGAATACAGTAGGCTTTGTGCGACAGTCAAATCTTTTAAAGGTTTGAGATTCCGTTCTCTTCCATTTCACGAAAGTTCTAAGTTTTCCAAAACTCACACACACAACAAGGAATATCTCCGAAATGGTTCACCCTACGAGAAAATTTATTCAGAAATAAATTCTGTATTTTAGCAAGATCTACATTTTTTGTATAGTACAATTTGGTCTATCTCTAACGGTTTACCAGTTATGCAAAAGTCGTCCAGAGTAAATACGACTACAGGGGCTATAGCCAGAAAATTCAAGATATACATTTCATTTGTCATAAAAATATCTCAAACATATGGCATTTTAATCAAAATCGTTAAAGCCATTTTCAAGAAAATCAAAATTTTCGAAAGATTTGCCATGTAAAGGGTAGTTTAGGGTGGGGCTATTTTCTTCAAAATCTTTGTGTCGCATCCTTGAAAGACATTAAACTTAAATACTAAATTTGGTTTTTAACCGACTTTTCGTTTTTGAGTTGTGCTGTCCACAGGTAAACACGCACATACAGGGACATTTTTCTAAAAATGCTTTTTTTTTTTTTTTTTTTTTTTTTCCAGTAGAGAAAGTAAAAATATAATTAGATACTTACATGTTTGTATTAGATGACAGCTATAGTGTAAAATTTAAAATTTAGTATAATTTATTCATTATTTAAGTTTTTCACTGATACATATCCTTAATAACAATTTTTTTGAATTATCTTTACGATACCGCTATACAATTATTCAGGCGGATTGTTGAAGTTGTTAAAAGTTGAGAACGAACGCTTCTAGCAATTTCTCTAATACAAGGCCGCTCGCTCCAATCCAATATTTTCACAGAGGCTGTGTTATCTGTCAAACCATTGAGAAATGCATGGTGAAAAACTTTACCACGAAATGCTTTCAAAGTAATCCCTAACTCTGAGCGAATTGTCTGTAGACTGCAAGAGAAAACAAGTCGATAGAGACGGACAACTCGAGACCTTTGCTTACACAGGCTATTAGTCTAATAGCTTCTGACAGGGGTTTGAACCAAGGCACTCCTAGTTTAGTGCCGTTCAAAACTTACTATAAAAATAATCATGTAGTTTTTTAAAAGTATTTTATATTCGCCCAGGCGGTCGTAAAGTAGACCTAAAGTAGACGGAAGTTCGCGTATTCTATTGCATCTGACTGGTGCAGCCCAAAGCAAAATATAAATTTGTATTTCGCCAGTCAGATTATAACGAAATTGGCAATATGCTAAGTTCGTTTACTTTTTACTTTCTCTACTGGTAAGTAGGGGAAGTATTGTATTCCACCCAAAAATTCGATGTCGAGAGTTCACCGGAAATATGTTTTGAGGCCCCCTGAATAAAAAAAAAGCATTTTTAGAAAAAGGTCCGTGTGTGTGTCTGTGTGTCTGTCAGTCTGTGGACAGCATAACTCAAAAACGAAAAGTCGGTTAAAAGTCAAACTTGGTATTTAAGTTTAATGTCTTTCAAGGATGTGATATAAAATTTTGAAGAAAATAGCCCCACCCTAAACTACCCTTTACATGGAAGATTTTTCGAAAATTTTGATTTTCTTGAAAATGGCTCTAACGAGTTTGATTAAAATGCCATATGTTTGAGATATTTTTATGACAAATGAAATGTATATTTTGAATTTTCTGGCTATAGCCCCTGTAGTCGTATTTATTCTGGACGACTTTTATATAACTGGTATACTGTTAGAGATAGACCAAATCATACTATACAAGAAATGTAGATCTTGCTAAAATACACAATTTGTCTCAATAAATTTTGCTGTAGGGTGAACCATTTCGGAGATATTCCTTGTTATGTGTGTGAGAGTCGGAAAACTTAGAACTTTCGTGAAATGGGTCATCGCTGTTCATTTTTTTATATGTTAAGTGTGCAAAGACAACAGAATCTCCAACATTTGACTATCGCACAAAGCCTACTGTATTCTAACATTCCCCTTGTACCTACAAGGAAATAAGCAATAAGATAATTAGTACAAATGTTTATCTCAACTAACACGAAGAAGATATAGGAATAAGAGTTTGTAAGAATGGTTAGTACAAGAGTAGAGAAAGTCATGTGAGTGTAACACATCAGATTTTTCTCTTTATTTCCTGTAAATGTACTACGAATGCAAAATTTTACTCTCGTTAATGATGACACTTAAAATTTACTTTGTTCTTCCGATTATCTTTCTCAGTGTTTCAGTATCTTTCTCCAGTTTCACTCTCTCTTGTATCTTGACTATTACGATACAGTCACTCGACGACTCTTAGACACTCGCTGACAGGCTCGCCAACTCACTCTCATAACTAAAAGTGATCGTAATAATTACGAGGCGTGGAGGAGGTTCGGGGCTACAAGACAACTAGCGACTGTGTGTATGTGATCGAACAGTGATAACACCAGAAACTTCTGGCTACTTCATTGTTGACTCATACACACGTGCAGTGGAAAGCACTCGAAGGAGGTTACGTCACGCCGGCTGCAGTATAACTAGGACTGCCAGAAGTTTCTGGTGTGCTTGTCATCAACAAACTCGGAATACAGTGTTGCACTCACATGACTTTCTCTACTCTTGTACTAACCATTCTTACAAACTCTTATTCCTATATCTTCTTCGTGTTAGTTGAGATAAACATTTGTACATATTATCTTATTGTTTATTTCCTTGTAGGTACAGGGGGAATATTAGAATACAGTAGACTTTGAATTTATTGTAATCTTTTAAAACTTTAAAATTCTGTCCTCTCTGCGAGGTTGAGATATACACAGAGAGAGAGAGAGGTTTTACCAGTTCCGCGAGTGTACAACGGTGAAGAAGGAGAAATGCCAGTGATCTGCCACTAAGAAGGAAAAATCTCTTTCTTTTTCGAGCCATTTTTTGTGTGGAACAAAGAGCTCATTAGGCATGACAGAAAGGGCGGCCCACAATGGCTAGACGATGGGGTTTCCGTGTCTCAGATCATTTTCAACGGATTTATCGTACTGAGTAAGAGACGCGCGCGTGTCGCTGTTCGGTGGGGTCCAGCAGACCCAGACCAGAGCCGGTCTAATTGTAATAAAGAACAACGGCTTCACAAACCCCCCCCCCACCTACTCCTTACCTTCTAGTTGGGAACTGTATAATACGAACCAAATTTACAGTATTACCAATATAAACTCTTCGTCAATGAATCGTGTTATTAAAGCGTGCATTTAAAAATATTTTGTATCATATATTCCCTATAGTTACATAAGCTATTTACTTAAGAAAAGTGCACTGACTAATTTAGTTGTTTGCTCCTTAAGTTCCTTAAAGAAAATTGCAGAAGTTACAAAATGTTTAGCATGATTTTGGTATTTTAAAACCATTGCAATAAACTAGCGGATCCGACATACGTTGTGCATACAAATATTATAAACTTTTGAAAATAAAATACAAATTGCTTGTTATCCCTGTCAGTTTCGGAAACTTCTTTCTCTACTGGTAAGTAGGGGAAGTATTGTATTCCCCCAAAAATTTGATGTCGAGATTTCACGAGGAATATATGCTTTGAGACCCCCTGAATACAAAAAAAGCATTTTTAGAAAAAGGTCCGTGGTGTGTCTGTGTGTCAGTCTGTCAGTCTGTGGACAGCATAGCTCAAAAACGAAAAGTCGGTTAAAAACTAAAGTTGGTATTTAAGTTTAATGTCTTTCAGGGATGCGACACGAAGATTTTAAAGAAAATAGCCCCACCCTAAACTACACTTTACATGGAAGATTTTTCGAAAATTTTGATTTTCTAGAAAATGGCTCTAACGATTTTGATTAAAATGCCATATGTTTGAGATATTTTTATGACAGATGTAATGTATATCTTGAATTTTCTGGCTATAGCCCCTGTAGTCGTATTTACTCTGGACGACTTATGCATAACTGGTAAACCATTAGAGATAGACCAAATCATACTATACAAAAAATGTAGATCTTGCTAAAATACACAATTTATGTCCCAATAAATTTTCTTGTAGGGTGAATTATTTCGGAGATGATATTCCTTGTTATGTGTGTGAGTCTCGGAAATCTTAGAACTTTAGTGAAATGGATCATCGTTGTTCTTTTTATATGTTAAGTGTGCAAAGACCTCAAACATTTGACTATCGCAGAAAGCCTATTGTATTCTAGCATTCCCTTTGTACCTACAAGGAAATAAGCAATAAGTTGTACAAATGTTTATCTCAACTAACACGAAGAAGATATAGGAATTAAGAGTTTGTAAGAATGGTTAGTACAAGAGTAGAGAAAGTCATGTGAGTGTAACATATCAGAATTGTTTAGTTATGTTGCCAACAGACCGAGAAACACACACACACATACACACTTCAGGGGGCCTCAAAACATACATTTCCGGCAAAATCTCGACATCTAATTTTTGGGGGAATACAATACTTCCTCTATTTACTATTCGCAGTAGAGAAAGTAAAAATTACAGAAGGTGGGAATAAGCATCTTGTATATAGGGTTAACAAGAAATTCGTACCTACATATATTAATAGCCTTTGCAAGAAGTAGGGTAGAGAAAGCCATGTGAATGTAGATATTAATTATGTGGCTGATATCTGAAGCTACGTTTATCCTGCTCTCAGATTTTGTTTAAAATTCCTTAATCATAATCCTTACGTACATCGCTGCACAACGTGTAACAAATCGGTTAGGGAATCCGCCAACGGCTGCCAACCTAATTAAAACTTTGTAGCCAAGCCCGCCGCTATTAATTAACTCTGTACCAATTCATCCAGTAGGAAACAGTTGACGACGCTCAGATGTCACCTGTTACGTCACAGCCATATTAGCTCGCTAGCATTTTTTGTGGTGAATTTAAGACAAGGTAGAGTGAGAGAGAGAGATTAGATTCCTGGCTTGGCGTGTTTGATCGTTGGGGTAACCTTATGAAAGCCTACTTACACAAGTAGTGAACAACAGAGATTTCACCGGAAATACACGTTTGGAGACCCTTGTATATCTAAGAAAGGAAAAGCCGGCTAAAAAGAGACAACTTCAGAAACTATCCGAAAAAATTCAAGATGCAAGTTTCATTTCTCATGACTTTTCTCTAAAGTTCCTTTTTATTTTGATTAAAATATTGTGCGATTAAGAGAAAATAAAAATTTTCGCAATAAGTTCCATATTAAGGTGACTTAGGATGGGATGTATTTCCTTAAAAAGCTTAGTGTCTCTTTTTTGAAAAATGCTGATCTTAAATACCAAATTTCGTATCTAATAGACCTCTTGTTATTGCGTTATAAGTTCGTGTGTGTGTGTGTGTGTTTTGTCTCTGACCATTTCCAACAGAGATATTTTAGTTTTATGGAAAACAACCTGACAACAATGCAGATTGTGTGTGTCATTGTCGTTAGCTCAGTAAGGACACAAACAACGTAGCGGTTCGTATTGAGAACATAAACACATATCCTGCCTTGTCGTTCCACGGTCTGGACGCTGTAGTGCATCGAAGTATGAGCGTTCACATTTCGTCAATAAACCCAACATCGGGCTGTCTGGCTTAGCTCTTCTCCATGGCGTAAATCAGTAGTATCGCCGTCCAATGGAGATTTCCAGAGCATTCTTTCCCATGCGCTGATTTAAATCTAACTGGATGTTGTTCTTTCTATGATTTATACGCAATGTAGCATTGTAAAAAAATGTAAAAATGTAAAAAAAGTTATTCGGGCATGTTTTGCAACATGCCGTGGCTGTTATAGGGACAATCCCTCTTCAACCGCGTTTTGAAATTTTTGTTTTGTTACGGGGCGGAGGGGTCTTTCATGAGTGCCTTTTATGTATTCGTGATGTGGCTGTGTGGATTGGTATGTGTGTTCATCCCTGTATGTGTGGCGGTGGCTTCTACCCTCTGAGAAAATTGTAACTTTGTTCAATTGTGTAGTTTTGTGTGTGTGTGTTGCTGCAACAGCTCATATGTGTAGCTTTTGTCTGTGTTGTATATCTATATTTGTGTAATGGTGTATTTGTACGTGTGTTTTTGTTAAGTGTTTTCGTCAATGAAGATGGCCAGCTGGTTGCCGACTCTTGTCGTGTTGACCGCTTTTTTGAGCGTCTTTTGTGCTGTCTGTGTCAGGTTTTGAAGGAAACGTGCTCTGTGTGCAGGTGATGTGATGTCATAGATTGGTGGTATCAGTGTGCTCAGTATTTGTCTGATTGTCGTGTTTGTGATGTCGCATATGTACTTTGTAATGTTTTGCTGTATGTTTTTAAGTTGGTCTTGTAGGGATTTGATTATTTGCTCTGACTGTGTGATTATTTCTTGGAATGTGTTTACTGTTTCGTGTCCTGTCGTGTGTGTTTTTGATTCAGGGATCTTTGGGTAGTTTGTTTGGGGCCAGTCAGTCACTTGTGTTGGTTTGGGTGGTGTGGGGATGTTGTGGGGGAAGATGTAGGTCTTAGCTGTATTATGTAGCATTGTACGATGTCCATTGCGTACTTATAGCTCAATCTGTACTCCTTGTGGACAATTTGCATGCGTATGCATAGTCATAATTTAGGAAATAACAATTTTTTACATATTTAATACTACCAGTCCTTTTGAAAATTAAAGTGGCAAATACTAAATGCATGACTTTATTGATATTTCTCAGCATACACTGTATTTATGCTCTTCTTTTCCAAAAAAGTAAATTTATCCATGTCCTGCCATCTGCTGGTAATCTATTTGAAATAGTTGACTTCTGTGTGTGTGTGTATCGCTGGTGTGTTTCTTTGTGTCTGTGTGTGTGTGTAGAAAGAGGGAGTGAAAGAGAGAAAGAATGAAAATGGGAATTTGTTACCTGTATACATGACCCAGTATATTGGTAGGACTGTATACATGACCCAGTATGTTGGTAGGACTGTATACATGACCCAGTATGCTGGTAGGACTGTATACATGACCCAGTATGTTGGTAGGACTGTATACATGACCCAGTATGTTGGTAGGACTGTATACATGACCCAGTATGTTGGTAGGACTGTATACATGACCCAGTATGTGTGTAGTACTGTATACATGACCCAGTATGTGTGTAGTACTGTATACATGACCCAGTATGTTGGTAGGACTGTATACATGACCCAGTATGTTGGTAGGACTGTATACATGACCCAGTATGTTGGTAGGACTGTATACATGACCCAGTATGCTGGTAGGACTGTATACATGACCCAGTATGTTGGTAGGACTGTATACATGACCCAGTATGTTGGTAGGACTGTATACATGACCCAGTATGTTGGTAGGACTGTATACATGACCCAGTATGTTGGTAGGACTGTATACATGACCCAGTATGTTGGTAGGCCTGTATACATGACCCAGTATGCTGGTAGGACTGTATACATGACCCAGTATGTTGGTAGGACTGTATACATGACCCAGTATGTTGGTAGGACTGTATACATGGCCCAGTATGTTGGTAGGACTGTATACATGACCCAGTATGTTGGTAGGACTGTATACATGACCCAGTATGTTGGTAGGACTGTATACATGACCCAGTATGTTAGTAGGACTGTATACATGACCCAGTATGTTAGTAGGACTGTATACATGACCCAGTATGTTGGTAGGACTGTATACATGACCCAGTATGTTGGTAGGACTGTATACATGACCCAGTGGTAGGACTGTATACATGACCCAGTATGTTAGTAGGACTGTATACATGACCCAGTATGTTGGTAGGACTGTATACATGACCCAGTATGTTGGTAGGACTGTATACATGACCCAGTATGTTGGTAGGACTGTATACATGACCCAGTGGTAGGACTGTATACATGACCCGGTATGTTAGTAGGACTGTATACATGACCCAGTATGTTGGTAGGACTGTATACATGACCCAGTATGTTAGTAGGACTGTATACATGACCCAGTATGTTGGTAGGACTGTATACATGACCCAGTGGTAGGACTGTATACATGACCCAGTATGTTGGTAGGACTGTATACATGACCCAGTGGTAGGACTGTATACATGACCCAGTATGTTAGTAGGACTGTATACATGACCCAGTGGTAGGACTGTATACATGACCCAGTATGTTGGTAGGACTGTATAGATGACCCAGTATGTTGGTAGGACTGTATACATGACCCAGTATGTTGGTAGGACTGTATACATGACCCAGTATGTTGGTAGGACTGTATACATGACCCAGTGGTAGGACTGTATACATGACCCAGTATGTTGGTAGGACTGTATACATGACCCAGTATGTTGGTAGGACTGTATACATGACCCAGTATGTTGGTAGGACTGTATACATGACCCAGTATGTTGCTAGGACTGTATACATGACCCAGTGGTAGGACTGTATACATGACCCAGTATGTTGCTAGGACTGTATACATGACCCAGTATGTTGGTAGGACTGTATAGATGACCCAGTATGTTGCTAGGACTGTAGACATGGCCCAGTATGTTGGTAGGACTGTATAGATGACCCAGTATGTTGGTAGGACTGTATAGATGACCCAGTATGTTGGTAGGACTGTATACATGACCCAGTATGTTGCTAGGACTGTATACATGACCCAGTATGTTGGTAGGACTGTATACATGACCCAGTATGTTGGTAGGACTGTATAGATGACCCAGTATGTTGGTAGGACTGTATACATGACCCAGTATGTTGCTAGGACTGTATACATGACCCAGTATGTTGGTAGGACTGTATACATGACCCAGTATGTTGCTAGGACTGTATACATGACCCAGTATGTTGGTAGGACTGTATACATGACCCAGTATGTTGGTAGGACTGTATACATGACCCAGTATGTTGCTAGGACTGTATACATGACCCAGTATGTTGCTAGGACTGTATACATGACCCAGTATGTTGGTAGGACTGTATAGATGACCCAGTATGTTGGTAGGACTGTATACATGACCCAGTATGTTGGTAGGACTGTATAGATGACCCAGTATGTTGGTAGGACTGTATACATGGCCCAGTATGTTGGTAGTACTGTATACATGACCCAGTATGTTGGTAGGTCTGTGTACATGACCCAGTATGTTGGTAGGACTGTGTACATGACCCAGTATGTTGGTAGGACTGTATACATGACCCAGTATGTTGGTAGGACTGTATACATGACCCAGTATGTTGGTAGGTCTGTGTACATGACCCAGTATGTTGGTAGGACTGTGTACATGACCCAGTATGTTGGTAGGACTGTATACATGACCCAGTATGTTGGTAGGACTGTATACATGGCCCAGTATGTTGGTAGGACTGTATAGATGACCCAGTATGTTGGTAGGACTGTATACATGACCCAGTATGTTGGTAGGACTGTATACATGACCCAGTATGTTGGTAGGACTGTATAGATGACCCAGTATGTTGGTAGGACTGTATACATGGCCCAGTATGTTGGTAGGACTGTAGACATGGCCCAGTATATTGGTAGGACTGTGTACATGACCCAGTATGTTGGTAGGACTGTATACATGACCCAGTATGTTGGTAGGACTGTATACATGACCCAGTATGTTGGTAGGACTGTATACATGACCCGGTATGTTGGTAGGACTGTATACATGACCCAGTATGTTGGTAGGACTGTATACATGACCCAGTATGTTGGTAGGACTGTATACATGACCCAGTATGTTGGTAGGACTGTATACATGACCCGGTATGTTGGTAGGACTGTATACATGACCCAGTATGTTGGTAGGACTGTAGACATGGCCCAGTATGTTGGTAGGACTGTAACATTGGCCTACCCTGAAGAAGCCAAGAAGGCCCTGTCGGTGTGTATAGACAGACAAGTCTGGATATTAACACCCCAGGCAACAGTTGATTTTCATGATGGGAAAAGTTTGTTCCTAGGTCACGTGACTTGAATGTGTGGCTTTATTGACTTTAGGCCTTTGTGAAGAAGAAGAAGCCACGACTACGGAGCTACCCGTTTTTGGAAATTTGTTCTCTCGGAGATCTTGTTAGGTGTGCCATTTTCTGTGGTTCCCTGCAAAATGGTTTTACAAACTTCTTTGATGAGAACTCGACTTTCAGCTCCCTGTAAAGCCTTTAAAATGAGAAATAAAACGGTGGAGAAGAATAGGATGCGTGAGAGGACAGGAAAAGCGCAAGAAGATACAGCTGCACGTGAAGAAGCGAAGGAAAATGAGGAATCAAACCATCTTATCTATATAACTTCATTTAGATTTGGCATGGCCATATTTCCCAACTAAAATCTGCTTTTTACTTTCTCTTCTAGTAAGTAGATGAAGTATAGTATTCCACCCAAAAGTTCGATGTCGAGATTTGTACGGAAATGTTTTGAGGCCCCCTGAATAAAAAACAGAAGTTCTAGAAAAACGTCCGTGGGCTTGTGTGTGTGTGTGTGTGTGTGTGTGTGTGTGTGTGTGTGTGTGTGTGTGTGTATGTGGGTTAAAAATGAAAGTTGGTATTTATGTTTAATTTCTTCCAAGGATAAGACACTAAGGTTTTGAAAATAATTTCTTCACCCTAAAGTACCCTTTTATGGAAATTGTTCGAAAATTTTGGTTTTCTTGAAAATGGCTGTTGAGGTATTTTTATGAAAAATGAAATGTATATCTTGAATTTTCTGGCTATAGCCCTTGTAGTCGTATTTACTCTGGACGACTTTTGCATAACTGGTAAACCGTTAGAGATAGACCAAATCATACTCCACAAAAAAAGTAGATCTTACTAAAATACACAATTTATGTCTGAATAAATTTTCTTGTAGGGTGAACCATTTCGGAGATATTCCTTGTTATTTGTATAAGTTTCAGAAAACTTGAAAGTTTCGTGAAATGGAACATCGTTGTTCATTTTTTATGTTAACCGTGCAAAGAGAACAGAATCTCAAAGCTGTAAAAGTGTTGACTATCGCACAAAGCCTACTGTATTCTAATATTCCTCTTGTACCTACAAGGAAATAAGCAATAAGATAATTTGTACAAATGTTTATCTCAACTAACACGAAGAAGATATAGTAATAAGAGTCTGTAAGAATGGTAAGTACAAGAGTAGAGAAAGTCATGTGAGTGCAGCACATGAGATGTTCTATCCAAGGGACACGCAACATTTCCTGTGCGTTAATTAATGAGTAGATACTGCTGGGTAGAACATGAGAAAACAGGTTGGGAGATTCACTTAATGAAAAAGTGTGACGCAGATATCCATCCATATGTCACGTGATACAATGTAGTAAGCCATGCTCGTGATGTAAAGATTTCAGACACGAAAATCCCCGACACAATACAGCATCACAGCGGATTTGAATCTTGTTGCTGTTTGCGCATTCCAATCCCGAAGGACTCACCTCTAATCCCTTCCCTAGGGATGCGGAGTAGTCCCTGCCGTCTGTTTTGTTGTCCATGGATATCTTAACTCACTCACGTACGTACGTACGTACGCCTGCCAGCACTCTGCCATGTTGGTCGCGTTCGTCTTCCACAACACAACGTGTAAACTGCTGCGAGTCCTGGGTATTTCTCCACTACCACCTGTTGAGTGTCTCTGAGGCAAATGTTCCACTTCTAACACACTTGTACACCTGCACTTTTATTTACAACTAGTCTTTTGTTCAGTGACACTCGTTCAAATTTCGACTTAGCGAGGAGAGGTAGACTTTTTTATTTTTGATAAAACTTTTTAATTCAAATGCATCTATTATTTTAAAAATCCTTAATAGTAATGTTGTGGACTGCATTATAGAATTACTAGGTAATACATTTCAAATCATAGGTTTGAGAGTTTTAAATTTTCACAACTTTTAAGAACCTCACGAAACATGGATTTTGGAAACTGGTTATGTAACATGAACAGCGCATTTCAAATCACATACTTTACTTTTATTACAGCTAACTCTAAGCACTTCACAATACAATATCCATGCCCGCGCGTATGTGTGGTGTGCGTGTGTGCGTCTGTTCGTCTGTGTACGTGTGTGTTCGTGTGTGCAGTGTGTATGTGTGTGTGGGTATAGTGTGTGTGTGGTGTGCGTGTGTGCGTGTGTTCGTGTGTGTACGTGTGTGTTCGTGTGTGCAGTGTGTATGTGTGTGTGGGTATGGTGTGTGTGTGGTGTGCGTGTGTGCCTGTGTTCGTGTGTGTACGTGTGTGTTCGTGTGTGCAGTGTGTATGTGTGTGTGGTGTGTGTGTGGTATGCGTGTGTTCGTGTGTGCAGTGTGTATGTGTGTGTGGTGTGTGGCGTGTGGTGTGTGTGGTGTGTGTGGTGTGTATGTGTGTGTGGTGTGCGTGTGTGCCTGTGTTCGTGTGTGTACGTGTGTGTTCGTGTGTGCAGTGTGTATGTGTGTGTGGTGTGTGTGTGGTATGCGTGTGTTCGTGTGTGCAGTGTGTATGTGTGTGTGGTGTGTGGCGTGTGGTGTGTGTGTTCGTGTGTGCAGTGTGTATGTGTGTGTGGTGTGTGTGTGGTATGCGTGTGTTCGTGTGTGCAGTGTGTATGTGTGTGTGGTGTGTGGCGTGTGGTGTGTGTGGTGTGTGTGTGCGTGTGTTCGTGTGTGTTCGTGTGTGCAGTGTGTATGTGTGTGGTGTGTGGTGTGCGTGTGTGCGTGTGTTCGTGTGTGTACGTGTGTGTTCGTGTGTGCAGTGTGTATGTGTGTATATGTGTGGTCTGTGGTGTGCGTGTGTTCGTGTGTGTTCGTGTGTGTGGTGTGTGTGGTGTGTGTGGGTGTGTTCGTGTGTGCAGTGTGTATGTGTGTGTGGTGTGTGTGCTGTGCGTGTGTGCGTGTGTTCGTGTGTGTTCGTGTGTGTGGTGTGTGTGGTGTGTGTGGTGTGTGTGCGTGTGTTCGTGTGTGCAGTGTGTATGTGTGTGTGGTGTGTGTGGTGTGCGTGTGTTCGTGTGTGCAGTGTGTATGTGTGTGTGGTGTGTGTGCGTGTGTTCTTGTGTGCAGTGTGTATGTGTGTGTGGCGTGTGTATGTGTGTGTTTTCGTGTGTGGCGTGTGTATGTGTGTATGTGTCTGTTCGTGTGTGTGTATGGTTGTGTGGTGTGAGTATGTGTGTATGTGGTGTGTGTATGTGTGTTTATGTGGTGTGCGTGTGTGCAGTGTGTATGTGTGTGTTCGTGTGTGTATGTGTGTATGTGTGTGTTTGTGTGTGTATGTGTGTGTTTGTGTGTGCGGTGTGTGTATGTGTGTTTGTGTGTGTGTGTGGTGTGTGTATGTGTGTGTGGTGTGTGTGTTTGTGTGTGCGGTGTGTGTATGTGTGTGTGGTGTGTGTGTTTGTGTGTGTATGTGTGTATGTGTGTGTGGTGTGTGTATGTGTGTGTTTGTGTGTGGTGTGTGTGAGTGTGTTTGTGTGTGTGGTGTGTGTGTTTGTGTGTGGTGTGTGTATGTGTGTATGTGTGTGTTGTGTGTGGTGTGTGTATGTGTGTGGTGTGTGTATGTGTGTGTTTGTGTGTGGTGTGTGTTTGTGTGTGGTGTGTGTATGTGTGTGTTTGTGTGTGGTGTGTGTATGTGTGTGTTTGTGTGTAGTGTGTGTGGTATGTGTGTGAGTGTGTTTGTGTGTAGGTGTGTGGTGTGTGTATGAGTGTGTGAGTGTGTTTGTGTGTATGTGTGTGTGGTGTGTGTGTTTGTGTGTGCGGTGTGTGTATGTGTGTGGTGTGTGTGTTTGTGTGTGTATGTGTGTATGTGTGTATGTGTGTGTGGTGTGTGTATGTGTGTGTTTGTGTGTGGTGTGTGTGAGTGTGTTTGTGTGTGTGTTTGTGTGTGGTGTGTGTATGTGTGTGTTGTGTGTGGTGTGTGTATGTGTGTGATGTGTGTATGTGTGTGTGGTATGTGTGTGGTGTGTGTGGTGTGTGTATGTGTGTGAGTGTGTGTGTGTGGTGTGTGTATGTGTGTGAGTATGTTTGTGTGTGTGGTGTGTGTGGTGTGTGTTTGTGTGTGGTGTGTGTTTGTGTGTGGTGTGTGTGTGGTGTGTGAGTGTGTTTGTGTGTGTGGTGTGTGTATGTGTGTGTGGTGTGTGAGTGTGTGTGGTGTGTGTATGTGTGTGTGGTGTGTGTGAGTGTGTTTGTGTGTGTGGTGTGTGTTTGGTGTGTGTATGTGTGTGGTGTGTGTGGTGTGTGAGTGTGTTTGTGTGTGTGGTGTGTGTATGTGTGTGTGGTGTGTGTGGTGTGTGTATGTGGTGTGTGCGGTGTGTGGTGTGTGTTTGTGTGTGGTGTGTAGTGTGTTTACGTGTGGTGTGTGCGGTGTGTGGTGTATATTTGTGTGTGTTTGGGTGTGGTGTGTGTGTGCTTGAATGTGTGTATTTGGTGTGTGTGCGGTGTGTGTAGTGTGTGTGTGTGGTGTGTGTAGTGTGTGTATGTGTATGTGTATGTGTATGTGTATGTGTGTCTGTGTGTGTGGTGTGTGGTGTGTTTGGTGCGTGTATGTGTGTGAGTGTGTTTGTGTGTGTGCGTGGTGTATGTATGTGTGTGGTGTGGTTGGTGTGAGTGTGTGTGTGGTGTGTGTGGTATGTGTATGTGTGTGGTGTGTGTGAGTGTGTTTGTGTGTGTTGTGTGTATGTGTGTGAGTGTGTTTGTGTGTGTGGTGTGTGTGTTTGGTGTGTGTATGTGTGTTTGTGTGTGCGGTGTGTGTATGTGGTGTGTGTGGTGTGTGTGTAATGTGTGTGTGGTGTGTGTGTTTGTGTGTGGTGTGTGTATGTGGTGTGTGCGCGGTGTGTGTGGTGTTTGTGTTTGCGTGTGGTGTGTGTAGTGTGTGTGGTGTGTGTGTGTTTGTGTGTGGTGTGTGTAGTGTGTGTGTGGTGTGTGCGCGGTGTTTGCGTGTGGTGTGTGTAGTGTGTGTGGTGTGTGTATGTGGTATGTGTGCGGTGTGTGTGTGGTGTGTGTGTTTGCGTGTAGTGTGTGTGGTGTGTGTGGTGTGTGTGGTGTGTGTGGTGTGTGTTTGTGTTTGCGTGTGGTGTGTGTGGTGTGTGTGTTTGTGTGTGGTGTGTGTTTGTTTGTGGTGTGTTCGGTGTGTGTGGTGTATGTGTGTGTGTTTGGGTGTGGTGTGTGTGGTGTGTGTATGTGGTGTGTGTGTTTGAGTGTGCGGTGTGTATATGCGGTGTGTGTGTGGTGTGTGTGTGTTTGTGTGTGGTGTGTGTGGTGTATGTATGTGTATGTGTTAGTGTGTTTGTGTGTGTGGTGTGTGGTGTGTGGTGCGTGTATGTGTGTGAGTGTGTTTGTGTGTGCGTGTGTGTGCATATATGTATGTGTGTGAGTGCGTGATGTGGTGTGTCTGAATAGCATAACTCAAAAACGAAAGGTTGGTTAGAAACCAAATTAGGTATTTTAGTTTAATACATTTTAAGTATGCGAGACGAAGATTTTGAAGAACATTCCCCACCCTTAACAACCCTTTAGATGGGTAATTTTTGGAAATCTGGATTTTCTAAAAATGGCTCTAACGATTTTGATTAAAACGCCATATGTTTAAGCTATTCTATGATAAATTAAATGTATATATTGAATCTTCAGGCTATAGCCTATGTAGGCGTTACGAGAACTGATGGAGAAAGCCTTTGGAGAAATACAGGCAGACAATGTGAAGTTTTGTGAGTGAAGCAGAATTGCTTTCGGAGATAATAGCAATGTGCTCCCGTTGAATGGTTCAGTAGTAGCTTTCTTCCCGCCTCTCGAACTTACTACAACTCTATGGAAAATTCCAGCTACTATATAGCGAAGTGAGTGAAGCAGAATTGCTTTCGGAGATATTAGCAATGTGCTCCCGTTGAATGGTTCAGTAGTAGCTTTCTTCCCGCCTCTCGAACTTACTACAACTCTATGGAAAATTCCAGCTACTATATAGCGAAGTGAGTGAAGCAGAATTGCTTTCGGAGATATTAGCAATGTGCTCCCGTTGAATGGTTCAGTAGTAGCTTTCTTCCCGCCTCTCGAACTTACTACAACTCTATGGAAAATTCCAGCTACTATATAGCGAAGTGAGTGAAGCAGAATTGCTTTCGGAGATATTAGCAATGTGCTCCCGTTGAATGGTTCAGTAGTAGCTTTCTTCCCGCCTCTCGAACTTACTAGAACTCTATGGAAAATTCCAGCTACTATATAGCGAAGTGAGTGAAGCAGAATTGCTTTCGGAGATATTAGCAATGTGCTCCCGTTGAATAGTTCAGTAGTAGCTTTCCTCCCGCCTCTCGAACTTACTACAACTCTATGGAAAATTCCAGCTACTATATAGCGAAGTGAGTGAAGCAGAATTGCTTTCGGAGATATTAGCAATGTGCTTCCGTTGAATGGTTCAGTAGTAGCTTTCTTCCCGCCTCTCGAACTTACTACAACTCTATGGAAAATTCCAGCTACTATATAGCGAAGTGAGTGAAGCAGAATTGCTTTCGGAGATATTAGCAATGTGCTCCCGTTGAATGGTTCAGTAGTAGCTTTCTTCCCGCCTCTCGAACTTACTACAACTCTATGGAAAATTCCAGCTACTATATAGCGAAGTGAGTGAAGCAGAATTGCTTTCGGAGATATTAGCAATGTGCTCCCGTTGAATGGTTCAGTAGTAGCTTTCTTCCCGCCTCTCGAACTTACTAGAACTCTATGGAAAATTCCAGCTACTATATAGCGAAGTGAGTGAAGCAGAATTGCTTTCGGAGATATTAGCAATGTGCTCCCGTTGAATGGTTCAGTAGTAGCTTTCTTCCCGCCTCTCGAACTTACTAGAACTCTATGGAAAATTCCGGCTACTATATAGCGAAGTGCTTATGAGGGAATTAGTTTCGGATACAACAAAACGTGCTGCGTTAGAAATGTAACGATTAACGCCATATGTTCACATGTTACTCTATAAGGGTTAAACCACCAATCAGATTGAAGGTGAATTGAGATGAGAAGTGAGGTGAAGGGACAGGAAACTCGGGGAAAGTAGCTATTCTGCCCTGCAGTCGACTAGCGGCCAGGGGAACGTATGAAAAACTGCCGGGTGAGCATGCTCGGCCACGGGAATAGAACCACGGGCTCCCGAATGCTTCTATCAGTCATTCGCTAACTTGTTTCTGCTGAAAAGTGGGCAAATATAGATACCGGATGAATTTCAGAATTATAATTTTTTGCCGGTACGAGTTGTTTTACATCTTACACAGCTGTAGTATGTCTCAAAGCAAGGTACATATACCTGCCTCGTTTGACGAACGTAAGCACGAGGCAAGTAGAAGATTTTTATGAACTCAAGGGTTACTGTTTGATCGCCTTTGAGCCTTTTACTTTTTCCGTTACTTAGACTGTGAATAAAACGCTTTACGGAGAATCGGACGAATGTAATTTCCTCAAAAGCAGTTCCCCTCGTTTCTTTGCCTACCTCAAACAACATTGGTCGTTCAGAAAGCTTTGAAATGTGGACTCCACCATTAGCCAGCCAACTTGAGGAGGCGAAATAAACCGCTACTAGCATATGTACTCTTACTTACTCTTGCTTATTATTATTATTATTATTATTATTATTATTATTATTATTATTATTATTATTATTATTATTATTATTATTATTATTATTATTATTATTATTATTATTATTATTATTATTATTATTATTATTATTATTATTATTATTATTATTATTATTATTATTATTATTATTATTATTATTATTATTATTATTATTATTATTATTATTATTATTATTATTATTATTATTATTATTATTATTATTATTATTATTATTATTATTATTATTATTATTATTATTATTATTATTATTATTATTATTATTATTATTATTATTATTATTATTATCATCATCATCATTATTGCTACTACTACTACTACTACTACTACTACTACTACTACTACTACTACTGCCGACACGTCGATTAATGATTCCGAGATTGACCTCGTCTACCAATTCCTGTTCTATCAAGTTGAGAAGAACATTTTTTGCACTTGGTAAGGGAAGACGCGCGTGAGTTAAAGCAAATTTCATTAAACGGGAGAACCATTATGAGACAGGAGGCTTTGAAAGCTTCCGACAGCGGTGATCCATCAAGTGCTGAAAGGTTTGACAAAAGGCCGGAAGATGACTCTAGGATAGTACTGCTGCTCTCAAAGAGATTTTACCATCTGGAAATAATTTCCACGCGCATTCATATAATTTGTTTCATCAGTACACGTCAAATTTTCAGGAGTTATCAAACTTTTTAATAATAATTACCTTTCGGAGAACTCGAAGTCCTAAAACATCTCTCTGTGTGGTTTAAGTGAAAACTTGGAGGTTATGCATTTCCTCCCTTAGGCGTTATACACCCCGACCATTCTCTGTCCCACAAACAAGTAGCAGATTACACTAACATTGTACTAAAATTAATCGACTTAATTATAAATGAATGTTTGGAGATACCTGAATAATAACACACAAATATCTGATGTGTTGCACTCACATGACTTTCTCTGCTCTTGTACTAACCATTCTTCCAAACTCTTATTCCTATATCTTCTTCGTGTTAGTTGAGATAAACATTTGTTCAAATTGCTTATTGCTTATTTCCTTGTAGGTACAAGGGGAATATGGTAATATAGTAGACTTTGATCGATAATCAAATCTTTTAAACCTTTTAGATTCCTTTCTTTGCACGAGTACTATATAAAAATGAATAACAATGTTGCATTTTTGGAAAGCATTATAAAGCTACAAATAACGAATACCTTCGAAATGGTTCACTTATACAGAATTTATAGATGGCGTTAAGACACACTTTATCTCCAAATAATTCTTTTGTAAATGAGATTTGGTCTATATCTTACGGTTTATCAGTTAAGGCAAACTCATCAATAGTAAACAGAACAACATGGGCTATAGCCAGAATATTCAACTTATGTATTTCAGTTGGCATGAAAATATCTTAAACATACGGTAATTTTAATTAAAATGGGTAGAGCCATTTTCAAGAAAATAAAAATGAAAATTTTCCATTTCGGATATATTGCTTGTGTAACGGGGTTGTGAAGTCACTTGTAACAGAGTACGTTGGGTGCCACTTTTGTGACGGATTCTTTTCTGTCACTTGAAACGCCTCGCTAGCTCATCCGGTGCAGTGGCTGCCTCTCCGCTGTGCGCCGCTGCGTTGATCTTGATTGGGATTAGGTAGGCATGAGTAGGATATTTCTCAGGCGCGAGGTTAGATGACAAACATAGCACAGACGTTTTGTGATTTTATTATCCACACGTCATTGCCTCCAAGTGCCGACCTGAGCGAGTTTCTGGTATTTCGTTGTACGATTGCTATTTACTTCACCTTACGCTAATCACTGTCGCCTTTCACACATCGACGTTTCTGGCGCGAAACTATCATATTCGCGATACAGGTTCACCCTCGTAGTGACCTCGCAACAAACAGACAGTCAGTTCCCTTCTCCCCCAAGTTTTCCTATTTATATATCTCACCCCCGCACTTTCTCTCTAGTCCCATTATGGGGCAGGGGTGTATTTTCCCCAGCTGTGTCCTTGGACTTTAGGCAAAATGTGCCTCGGCGCGAGATGACAAAAGATGTTTTGTCCTCTGGCCTTCAGAAATGTGCTCAGGTCAACATACTTTCAAGAGGCAGCTTCTTTACACAATTAATAAACAAGATTATACTTATACCTAAAAGTCTTATATATGTACATTCTGATTCTAAAATTACAAATATATATACATAGAAGTTCCCGTCTCACTTGTTATTTGTGTGAGTTTTCGCCAAATGGAACATCGTAAAGTTTTTATGTTAACCGTAAAGAGAGAACGGAATTTGAAAGTTTTAAAAGATTTGAGCAACACATCAGATATTTACATTACTAACACGTGGCTTAAAGAACACTCAGAGTAACCTACAGGGAAAATATGAAACTAATAGAGGTACTCAGATAAATAGGTTGTGCTTGTGGCATTTTGTAGCAGTAACCAAAGGCAAAGTTTGTGTTTCGCGTAGACAGTGGCACTTTTTGACAATTACACCACAGAGAAATGCCTTTGTTGTATTTCCAGCACTGCATATGAACACAACTTGTTTGTAAACTAAAACAAAACCCTGTGTAGCTCATTATTTAAATGATCTAGACATTACATGATAGCTGGCGACATCTGGGGACCACACATCTAACGTTAATCACGAAAATCCAGCATCTTCCTAACAGGGGCAAGAAATCTTGGACAAAATCTCTGCACCCAAAAGTGCCTAATGCCTCCGAAATGGCTACAACGATTTTTATTGAATTACCACATATTTAGGTAAATTTCGTGACAAATGAAATGTGCTGTTTGAATTTTCGGGAAACACTATCTGATGTTCATAAAAAGAAGTACTTTGAATATACAGCACACAATCACGCGTTGACTTGTTTTTCTCTGTTCTGAAAGTTCAGTATTGAGCTGACGTTCGATTGAGTTACTCAATGCAATTACTCAAGTACTTCTTTAAGAAAATGCACCTTATCTTTTAGATAGCAACACGCATTATATAACACAAAAAGATTAAAGAATTGAAAAAATTACAGACTACGTAAACAGGCATTAGTAATTATATCAAATTTGAATTTTAAGCTAGAAAATGGAGTTATAAATACTTCAGGATTTGATATCTTTTTATACCCCCCCCCCGTTAACATCGTGATATATTTCTATAGTAAGACTTTATCTATATCTTATCGTTGACTAATTATGAAAAAATCATTTGGAATGAAGAGAACATCAGATAGTGTTTGCCGAAAATTCAAACAGCACATTTCATTTGTCACGAAATTTACCTAAATATGTGGTAATTCAATAAAAATCGTTGTAGCCATTTCGGAGACATTGGGCACTTTTGGGTGCAGAGATTTTGCCCCTGTTAGGAAGATGCTGGATTTTCGTGATTAACGTTAGATGTGTGGCCCCCAGATGTCGCCAGCTATCATGTAATGTTTAGATCATTTAAATAATGAGCCACACAGGGTTTTGTTTTAGTTTACAAACAAGTTGTGTTCATATGCAGTGCTGGAAATACAACAAAGGCACTTCTCTGTGGTGTAATTGTCAAAAAGTGCCACTGTCTACATGAAACATAAACTTTGCCTTTGGTTACTGCTGCAAAATGCCACAAGTACAACCTATTTATCTGAGTACCTCTATTAGTTTAAGATATAGATAAAGTCGTACTATAAAAATATATCATGATATAATATTTGTAGAGACAATGCGAAAAACAAAGAAACATAAGGGATATTAATTTTATATATTTTTCATAGCGCCGTGGAGATGAAATAAAAATGGCAGGCTTATTTGCTGCAGATATCATTTTATCCAGGTTTCTTTATCATCTGTGCGCAACCGTGCGTGCATTTGTCTATTGTTTGAAGTGCTCGAAGGGTTTATCTTTCCACTCAGGCATGTCACGTTTTATATTGGCTGCGAATCCGCAATACAGAACGCTGTTCACTTGTTAAAAAGACACTATCGCAACATAACCTAACTTACCTTGCACTAGGACTTCTTCATTATTCTACAAACGTGGAGATTCCAATGGAGTTCGAAGTAAAGGTTTTCAGGAACAGATGCACATTACAAATTAAATGTTAGTAGTAAAATTGAATTAAAAAATTAATAGTGATTATAGTATAAACATTAAAGAGCAAAGCTTTTGAATGCGATTGAACTTCAGGATTAGAAATGAGACCTTTGGCTAAATGAGGAATTTTGACTCTCTTAACAATTCGATGCCGAAACTTGACCAAAAAAAATTGTTTGTAAGAATGGTTGGTACAAGAGTAGAGAAAGGCATGTGAGTGCGTGAGAGTAATTTTAACATTTTCACGTCGTATAAGCTGGAGATAAAGTATTATCAAATCCAGGTTGTCCCATGTTAATAGAATATGGCTAACGGTTGGTTTTATAGCAAACAGAAACGAACAGAGAGTTTTACTTTGATGTGATATAACATATATTTGTATTTATTACACTTGTGTGTAATTAGCTAATGCTTTACTCGTGGAAATTAGCCCCGAGTAAAAGTTGTCATTATACTGGTAGAGGTGTATTTGCTTACAGCTTAATATGTTGGTGCGTTTTTGTTATATGGACAGAAAGAGAAAATATGTTATATCTGTGGTTGGTTCAGGGTCACAGACACAAAACATTTTGACGTTGTAATCAGCTTTTGTTAGAACGACTGATATTGGATAAGTGTATTAATTAGGTAGCGCTGTCACGTGACATCTATCCACTACAGCTCCCTTTGTATTATAGCTTTTATATTAAAAATGTTCCTTTATTCGTATGAGAAGCAATTGCCCAATAGCAATTATAGGCTATTATTGTTGTTATTATTATTGTTATTATTATTGTTGTTGTTGTTGATGTTACTGTTATCGATCTCTCCACAGGTTAATATGGAACATTTGACGGTTGAAGTACAAGAACGTCGGGAAGTGACAGTGATTGGTGCAACTTGTTGCCGTCGACACAGACGGACGGACGGACAGAGAGACGGCTCAGAAGACAACAGGGGCGGCAGTGCTCAGTGTAACACCAAGTCTAAATCACGTGATGTGTATGCAGTGATGGTGTTAATCAACCTGAAGAACATTGGAAGCATGTATCCTATAAAAGTAAGTTGAAACCTTGAGTTCAATTTAAAGCCCATACAAAAGAAAGAATTTCTTACAGGTAAACATGGCGTAGCTGAAAAGTTGCATTTCCTGTTTGTTTCGCGACTGACTCGACCCAGAGATTGAAAGTTATCATGTCCTTAATGAACACAAACAGGGCAACTATGTTGTAGCAAAATTGAAATCTAAATACTCAAGTTACAGTTCATTCAAAATTGCTGCGCCCTCGGCATCATTTGGGGTAGTTTATACGCCTGAATTCTGGCCTAGTGCTTCTTTTATTACTAAATTTTACTTTCCAAGGAATTCTTTAAGACTGCCAAAGAAAAAGGTCAACGTAAATTTTGGTGAAACAAAACTTAAGAACCTGAAGAATAAAAATAAATTAAATTTTAAAATATTCTATTGGAATATACAGAGCATATTGAACAAAATAGACATTGTTAATGCTTGGGACGTAGATATTATTTGTATCGCTGAACATTGGCTTTGTGACAAAGAACTGTTTTTGTTAAAAATTCCTGGCAAGTTATTTCTGCAGAGCAAGTGGTAAACATGGCGGCTCTGCAATATTTGTAAAACATGAGCCAATTTATGGACATAGCTAACCTAGTTGTTCAAGACAATTGTTGCGTCTTCTGTGTGTTACCTTTTATAGAACACCAAGTAAGTTAAGAAACCGTTTTAACGACTTTTTAACTCGTTTTAATGATTTATTACTGTTAGTATTTAGTCGAAAAATGAGTATTAATATTGTTATCAGTGGTGATTTTAACGTCAATTTTAACATTAAAAGTAATGATATATTAATCGTAATATAACATATTTTGTGTATTTACTCATGAATACTAACTGGATTTATTTGTATAGTATTATTAACAGCCTCATAAAAGCTATTTAAAAATATGTAAAAATATTGACATGATTTTAAATAGCTTTTATGAGGCTGTGAATAATGCCTTTCCATTTATAACTTTTAGACCCAAACCGAATTACAAATGTAACAATAAAAATCTGATGTGTTACACTCACATGACTTTCTCTACTCTTGTACTAACCATTCTTACAAACTCTTACTCCTATATCTTCTTCGTGTTAGTTGAGATAAACATTTGTACAAATTATCTTATTCCTTATTTCCTTGTAGGTGCAAGGGGAATATTAGAATACAGTAGGCTTTGTGCGATAGTCAAATGTTTGAGATGCTGTTGTCTTTGGACACTTAACATATAAAAAAATGAACAACGATGATCCATTTCACAAAAGTTCTGTTTTCCGAAACTCACACATATAACAAGGAATATCTCCGAAATGGTTCACCCTACAAGAAAATTTATGGAGACATAAATTATGTATCTTAGCAAGATCTACATTTTTTGTATAGTATGATTTGATCTATCTCTAACGGTTTACCAGTTATGCAAAAGTCGTCCAGAGTAAATACGACTACAGGGGCTATAGCCAGAAAATTCAAGATATACGTTTCATTTGTCATCAAAATATCTCAAACGTATGACATTTTAATCAAAATCGTTAGAGCCGTTTTCAAGAAAATCAAAATTTTCGAAAAATTTTCCATGTAAAGGATAGTTTAGGGTGGGGCTATTTTCTTCAAAATCTTCATGTCGCATCCTTGAAAGACATTAAACTTAAATACCAACTTTGGTTTGTAACCGACTTTTCGTTTTTGAGTTATGCTGTCCACAGACTGACACACAGACACACACACCTTTTTCTAAAAATTCTTTTTTTGGATTCAGGGGGTCTCAAGACATATATTTCCGGTGAAATCTCGACATCGAATTTTTGGGTGGAATACAATACTTTCCCTACTTACCAGTAGAGAAAGTAACCAGAAATATCATACCTTAAAGTTGACTAAAGTGAATTGCT
Organism: Tenodera sinensis; assembly: GCA_030765045.1. Classification (NCBI taxonomy): domain Eukaryota; kingdom Metazoa; phylum Arthropoda; class Insecta; order Mantodea; family Mantidae; genus Tenodera; species Tenodera sinensis. The sequence goes on along the minus strand of CM060971.1, from coordinate 20,822,428 downwards.
ATTTTGCATTCACTAAGAACTCTAATAATACATCAAAATCCTCCTGGTTTGTATTATCTGAACATTTAAATTTTAACTCTAAGTCTGACATATTCCCACCTAATCTAAATTGTCAAAGTCAATGACATTGTGAATAGCATACCCATTACTAACGAATCAATGTCCTTTGTAAACAAGTTGCCTAAGTCTAAGGCATGCGTGGATGTATATGGAATTAATTCTAAAATTCTTAAATTAGCTGCTCCATATATACGTGAACCATTAACTTACGTTTTTAATAGTTGCCTCAAAGCTGGTCATTTTCCGGATGCTTTTAAATTTTCCAAAATAATACCAATATTTAAGAAAGGAGATAAAACCAGTTACGAGAACTATAGACCTATTAGTATAATTCCAATAATTGGAAAGGTGTTTGAAGCATTATTATGCAAGCAAATTGTGACTTATTTTGAAACCAATCAGTTGTTTAATAAAAACCAATTCGGCTTCAGGCATAGCGTGAGTACAATAAAGGCTGCCATCAGATTTCTGAAACAATGCTATGAACGGTAACATTGTATCAACTAGGCTTTTGATCTCTCCAGAGCCTTTGACACTGTCTCACCAAATATTCTTTTAGAGAAACTGACTTTATGGTTTTCATAATCATAGCATTCAATTTTTAAGACCTTATTTTAGCAATAGGACTCAGGAAAATTATTTTAATGGAATTTTATCTCAGTTCAAACCTGTGAATTATGGAGTTCCTCAAGGATCAATTTTGGGACCTGTGTATTTTATTATTTATATTAATGATCTTCCCGTTTCAATTAGTGATGATAATTTTACTCCTTATTTTTATGCAGATGATCTAGCAATTGCCTTTTATGACAAAGCTGAACACATATTAAGACCTATATTACACACGGTAACACTCGTAGTTAATAATTGGTGCAATGCCAGTAATTTGAGCATAACCACTGGAAAAACTACTGACATTCAGTATAAATGTAATACCAGATGTCTCGGAAGCTACATAAAGATTTTAGGTATTTATATTGACTCTGACCTTGGATGGTCAACAGATATTAATCACATCTTTAAAAAACTAACAACAGGAATTTTCATGCTGAGAATTTTAAGTGACAGTGTAAGTAAGGATGTTATCATGAAAGTGTAGTATGCTCAGATTTATTCGCATGCTAACTACGGGTTACTTTTCTGGGGGAATCACTCCCTGGCTACCAACATCTTTGTACAACAAAACAAGGCTGTTAGATTAATCTGTGGAGTTCATCCAAAAGAGCATTGTAAAGCACTTTTCATTGATTTAGGTATTTTAACCCTGATGACCTGCCTCGTGTATGTTAAAGAAAATTTTACCACTTTTACAGTTTGCTCGAACATTCACAATTACATGACACGAAATCGTCTGAATTTATACATAAACAAATTTCAACTTAGGAAAATTCAGAACAGTTTTATAGTTGCCTCTAATAAACTATACAATATTTTACCCGAAAGGACAAGGGATCTCCTTATCTCAAATTTTAAAAGGACTTTACGCCATACATTGATAGCTAATCCACTGTATTCTGTGCACGAGTTTTATAATCTAGAATGGTAATTTTAAATTATGACGTTCCTATAATGTAATAGTTTTTGGCAATAAACACTATCTATATATCTATATATCTACCCGTCTGTCTACCTGTCTGCCTGTCTGCCTGCCTGCCTGTCTGTCTGCCTGCCTGCCTGTCTGCCTGCCTGCCTGTCTGCCTGCCTGCCTGCCTGTCTGTCTGCCTGCCTGTCTGTCTGCCTGTCTGTCTGCCTGCCTGCCTGCCTGCCTGCCTGCCTGCCTGTCTGTCTGCCTGTCTGCCTGCCTGCCTGTCTGCCTGCCTGCCTGCCTGCCTGCCTGCCTGTCTGCCTGCCTGCCTGCCTGTCTGCCTGCCTGCCTGTCTGCCTGCCTGCCTGCCTGCCTGCCTGCCTGCCTGTCTGTCTTGTCTGTCCGTCGGTCCGTCGGTCGGTCGGTCGGTCGGTCGGTGCCTGCCTGCCTATTATTATTATTATTATTATTATTATTATTATTATTATTATTATTATTATTATTATTATTATTATTATTATTATTATTATTATTATTATTATTATTATTATTATTATTATTATTATTATTATTATTATTATTATTAACCATTCGTATGTGCTCTTCCTCTTAGTTGGGATAAACATTTGCAAAATTTATCTTGTTGTTTATTCCCTTGTAGGTACAAGGGGAATATGGGAATACAGTAAGTAGGCTTTGAATGATGGTGAAATAGTTCATAACTTCCAAATTCCGTTCTCTTTGCACGGCTAAGATATAAAAAATGAATATCGATGTTTCAGTTGGTGAAAGTTATTTTCCGAAACTCGCACAAATAACAAGGAATATTTCCGAAGCGGTTCATTGTGTTTTAGCAAGATCTACATTTTTTGTATAGTAAAATTTGGTCTATCTCTAACGGTTTACCAATTATGCAAAAGTCATCCAGAGTAAATACGACTACAGGGGCTATAGCTAAAGAATTCAAAATATACATTTCGTTTATCATAAAAATATCTCAAACATATGACATTTTAATCAAAATTGTTAGAGCTATTTTCGAGTGGCTTAAAAACCAAAGCTGGTATTTAAGTTTAACGTCCTTTAAAGATGCGACATGATTAGAAAAAAAAATTCCTCCACCCTAACTACCCTTTACATGGAGCATTTTTCGAAAGTTTTGTTTTTCTCGAAAATGACTAACGATTTTGATTAAAATGTCATATGTTTGAGATATTTTCATGACAAATGAAATGTATATTTTGAATTTGCTGGCTATAGCCTATGTTGTGCTGTTTATTGATAACTTTTGCACAACTTTCTCTACACATTCTAAAATCGCAGGTCGTAATTTCAATGTCATCGTATAGTGACCAGTCTTAAAATATTTATCTATAACTTAAAGCCTACTATATTGCCCTTGTACTTACAAAATTAGAGATAAGGTAAATTTACACAAATGTTTACGTCGATTAACTTGCGAGTGCAACACAAATTTTTATCTTTAATGTCAGATGTCAACATATATATCTATATCTATCTATCTATCTATCTATCTATCTATCTATCTATCTATCTATCTATCTATCTATCTATCTATCTATCTATCTATCTATCTATCTATCTATCTATCTATCTATCTATCTATCTATCTATCTATCTATCTATCTATCTATCTATCTATCTATCTATCTATCTATCTATCTATCTATCTATCTATCTATCTATCTATCTATCTATCTATCTATCTATCTATCTATCTATCTATCTATCTATCTATCTATCTATCTATCTATCTATCTATCTATCTATCTATCTATCTATCTATCTATCTATCTATCTATCTATCTATCTATCTATCTATCTATCTATCTATCTATCTATCTATCTATCTATCTATCTATCTATCTATCTATCTATCTATCTATCTATCTATCTATCTATCTATCTATCTATCTATCTATCTATCTATCTATCTATCTATCTATCTATCTATCTATCTATCTATCTATCTATCTATCTATCTATCTATCTATCTATCTATCTATCTATCTATCTATCTATCTATCTATCTATCTATCTATCTATCTATCTATCTATCTATCTATCTATCTATCTATCTATCTATCTATCTATCTATCTATCTATCTATCTATCTATCTATCTATCTATCTATCTATCTATCTATCTATCTATCTATCTATCTATCTATCTATCTATCTATCTATCTATCTATCTATCTATCTATCTATATATATATATTTTTTTTTTTGACTCTGATTTTGGAGGTACATTGCCCTGTTCTAAGATTGTAAAAGGCAATAACGTTGATTTAATCTTAGGAAAAGGGAAGCATAGAGGAGTGAGAACTTTGCGATATTAAGGCAAATACAGAATTGATTCCTTAACTTGGCTATAGTCAGTTGGTCGGTGTGGGATGATAAATTCCGGGAATTCGGAGTAGCATATTGGACGCGGCCGGATGTCGAATTTCTCACCGACACACATACATACATATCTGAGCGGAATCCAGCACCTCGCTAACGGAAGCCGCGAATGAATACAGCCCAGCTCCTGTAGACGCACCCGTGTAAACATGGCACGATCTGATGCACAAGTAAACGGCCAGCTATAGCACACAACACCGCTGCTGGAGCCTTACGTATTAACGTCATGTGCCTAGACCCTCAAAATCAACACTAAACATCTGCTCTTGGACAAACTCTTATCCTTCTATCTTCTTCGTGTTAGTTGAGATAAACATTTGTACAAATTATCTTATTGCTTGTTTCCTTGTAGGTACAAGGGGAATATTGGAATACAGTAGGCTTTGTGCGATAGTAAAATCTTTTAAAGCTTTGAGATTCCGTTCTCTTTGTACACGTAACATATCAAAAAATGAACAACGATGATCCATTTCACGAAAGTTCCAAGTTTTCCGAAACTCACACACATAACAAGGTATATCTCCGAAATGGTTCACCCTACAAGAAAATTTATTGAGACATAAACTGTGTATTTTAGCAAGATCTACATTTTTGTATAGTATGATTTGGTCTATCTCTAACGGTTTACCAGTTATGCAAAAGTCGTCCAGAGTAAATACGACTACAGGGGCTGTAGCCAGAAAATTCAGGATATACATTTCATTTGTCATAAGAATATCTCAAACATATGACATTTTTATCAAAATCGTTAGAGCCATTTTCAAGAAAATCAAAATTTTCGAAACATTTTCCATGTAAAGGGTAGTTTAGGGTGGTACTATTTTCTTCAAAATCTTCGTGTCACATCCTTGAACGACATTAAACTTAAATACCAACTTTGGTTTTTAACCGACTTTTCGTTTTTGAGCTATGCTGTCCACAGACTGACAGACTGACAGACACATACACACAGACACACACGGACCTTTTTCCAAAAATGCTTTTTTTTGGATTCAGGGGGCCTCAAAAATGTATTTCCAGTGAAATCTCGACTTCGAATTTTTGGGTGGAATACAATACTTCCCCTACTTACCAGTAGAGAAAGTAAAAAACTGAATGCCGATGTTCCATTTGACAGAAGTATGTTTTCCAAAACTTACACAAATAACGAGGAATATCTTTGAAATGGTTCACTCTACAAAAAAATTTATTGAGATATAAATTGTGTGTTTTAGTAAGGTCTACATTTTTTGTATATTAAGAATTTACCTATGTCTAACGGTTTACCAGTTATGCAAAAGTCGTCCAGAGTAAATACGACTACAGGGGCTATAACCAGAAAATTCAAGATATACATTTCATTTGTCATCAAAATATCTCAAACATATGACATTTTAATCAAAATCGTTAGAGCCATTTTCAAGAAAATCAAAAGTTTCGAAAAATTTTCCATGCAAAGGGTAGTTTAGGGTGGAGCTATTTTCTTGAAAATCTTCGTGTCGCATTCTTGAAAGACATTAAACTTAAATACCAACTTTGGTTTTTAACCGACTTTTCGTTTTTGAGCTATGTTGTCCACAGACTGACAGACACACACACGGACCTTTTTCTAAAAATGCTTTTTTTGGAATCAGGTGTCTCAAAACCTAATTGCCGATGAAATCTCGACATCGAGTTTTTGTGTGGAATACAAACCTTCTACTTACCAGTAGAGAAAATAAAAATGGGTTCAAACGCATGCATCAGCCTTTTGGTCTTAAAGCAGAATATTTAGGAAAACAATAAAGCAATTTTCAATAAATTACTATATTTTATCTTCTCTACCAAGTATAGTAATGAGGGGAGTATTTTATTTCACCCAAAATTTCAATGTCGAAAAGTTATCGAAAATATATATTTTGGGGTGCCTAAATCCAAAATAAAATATTTTTAGAAGAAAAGGCTCTGTGTGTGTTTGTGTCCTTGAAGAGCTTAACTTAAACACGAAAAGTAGATTGAAAACCAAATTTCGTATTTATCTAACCTAGACTACACTTTATATGGAACACTTTTTGAAAATTTTGATTTTCTCAAAAATGATTCTAACGATTTCTATTAAATGCGTTGTTTGAGATATTCTTATCACAAATGAAATGTATATTTTGAATTTTCTGGATATAAGCTATATAGTCCTGTTTACTTAGCATGACTTTTGCATAACTGGTAAACCGTAAGAGATAGACCAAATCTTACTATACAAAAGATATAGATCTTACGAAAACACACAGTTTATGTCTGAATATATTTTTTTTTCTGGAGTGAACCATTTCGGAGATATTTCTTGTTATTTGGGTGAGCTTTCCAACACATAAACTTTCGTCTATATATCTTAGCTGTGCAAACCGAATAGAATCTCAAAGCTTTAAAAGATTTGACTATCAGTCAAAGTATTCCCATATTCCCCTTGTACCTACAAGGAAATAAGCAATATGATAATTTGTACAAATGTTTATCTCAATTAACATGAAGAATATAGCAATAAGAGTTTGTAAGAATGGTTAGTACAAGAGTAGAGAAAGTCATGTGAGTGCAACACATCAGATTTTTTATGGATGGCTCAAAGTATAAACAGTGGCTCTCGTAAAGAAATGTCTCCATTAACTGGAGAGAATAATAAACAGTTTTAGGAGTAGGTATTATGTAGAAGCTCCGTTGATAAGAGCGAGTTGTTAAATCTGTCACAAGTGAGGCACTAACAGTAGAAGATCGCAGCATCTCATAAACGCTAGGAAAGTAGGCGCAGTATTCTCCTGCTGCTGGGTTCCCGATAACCCGTGCAAGGAGCAGGACTTGGCCGTAAATACGAGGGGCAAGGGGATGGGGGTGGCAATAAATTGCAGACGACCCTGCAATCTCTTAATCTCGCCTTTATAAGGAGTCTCCTCGCCCCTCCTTTCGTTTTTAATGGGGTGGAAGGAAAACCTGCCCGTAAACGTTTAGCTAAACAAGCAGACTCGACTAATTCCCCGGAAATAGCCACTTACGTGTCCAACACAAAAAAACATTCATTTTCAGAACGATCTGCAAAGCCTTTCACAATAGCGGGCTGCAGAAAGTAGCGGAATAGTTACATAAGTAAAGTAACGGTTACATAAGTAACGGTGACAGAAAGTAACCTGCTACCGAGTAACGGTTACAGAAGTAACGGTGACAGGAAGTAACCTGCTACATAAGTAACGGTTACAGGCAGTAACCTGCTACATAAGTAACGGTTACAGCAAGCAACCTGCTACATAAGTAACGGTTACAGGCAGTAACCTGCTACATAAGTAACGGTTACAGCAAGCAACCTGCTACATAAGTAACGGTTACAGGAAGCAACCTCCTTCATAATAACGGTTACAGGAAGCAACCTGCTACATAAGTAACGGTTACAGGCAGTAACCTGCTACATAAGTAACGGTTACAGGCAGTAACCTGCTATATAAGTAACGGTTACATGAAGCAACCTGCTACATAAGTAACGGTTACAGGAAGCAACCTCCTTCATAATAACGGTTACAGGAAGCAACCTGCTACATAAGTAACGGTTACAGGAAGCAACCTGCTACATAAGTAACGGTTACAGGAAGCAACCTCCTTCATAATAACGGTTACAGGAAGCAACCTGCTACATAATAACGGTTACAGCAAGCAACCTGCTACATAAGTAACGGTTACAGGAAGCAACCTGCTACATAAGTAACGGTTACAGGCAGTAACCTGCTACATAAGTAACGGTTACAGGCAGTAACCTGCTACATAAGTAACGGTTACAGGCAGTAACCTGCTACATAAGTAACGGTTACATGAAGCAACCTTCTACATAAGTAACGGTTACAGGAAGCAACCTCCTTCATAATAACGGTTACAGGAAGCAACCTGCTACATAAGTAACGGTTACAGGAAGCAACCTGCTACATAAGTAACGGTTACAGGAACCAACCTCCTTCATAATAACGGTTACAGGAAGCAACCTGCTACATAATAACGGTTACAGCAAGCAACCTGCTACATAAGTAACGGTTACAGGCAGTAACCTGCTACATAAGTAACGGTTACAGGCAGTAACCTGCTACATAAGTAACGGTTACAGGCAGTAACCTGCTACATAAGTAACGGTTACATGAAGCAACCTGCTACATAAGTAACGGTTACAGGCAGTAACCTGCTACATAAGTAACGGTTACAGGCAGTAACCTGCTACATAAGTAACGGTTACAGGCAGTAACCTGCTACATAAGTAACGGTTACATGAAGCAACCTGCTACATAAGTAACGGTTACAGGAAGCAACCTCCTTCATAATAACGGTTACAGGAAGCAACCTGCTCCATAAGTAACGGTTACAGAAAGCAACCTGCTACATAGGTAACGGTTACAGGCAGTAACCTGCTACATAAGTAACGGTTACACGAAGCAACCTGCTACATAAGTAACGGTTACAGGAAGCAACCTGCTACATAAGTAACGGTTGCAGGAAGCAACCTGGTACATAAGTAACGGTTACAGGAAGCAACCTGCTACATAAGTAACGGTTACAGGAAGTAACCTGATACATAAGTAACGGTTACAGGAAGCAACCTGCTACATAGGTAACGGTTACAGGAAGCAATATAATATCCGTATACCCCTGTGAGAATATTAATAGAATCTTATAGCTCTCCGACTGATGCTAGGCTGCAAAAACTAAAACTTCGTTAAGACTTTCACACAAATACCCCGTCCCAGATGTTCACTCCAACGAAGGATTATATAGTAACGAAGAAAGAAATAATAATTAATATCGAAACCGTGATCTCCAGCATGCAAGGCTCCTAAGTTAGGCGCAGGTTTTTCTGTTCATTGTGAAGTTAGCGTTCGTAGTTCTGTTGGTGCAGTTGAGAAAAGTGTCTCTTCACGTAGCAAGATGGCAGCAGATGTGTTGGTGATTAAATTTAATGAAAGAAAGGGGAGCGATAAACCATGCGATGTTCGATATCGTATCGTATCGTATCGTATCGGTTTCCTCATTTACAGCTTGTTAAGGGTAGACACACAGCACTCCAAGACTCGTTAGTAAACTGATACAAAGTAAAGCCACAGCTGTTAAAAATACACGCTTGTTCGAGTATCAAGGTAGAGGAAGTATTATATTGGAACGAAAACTTCGATGTCGAGATTCCACAGGAATCTAGAAAACAAAAATCTGATGTGTTGCACTCACATGACTTTCTCTACTCTTGTACTAACCATTCTTACAAACTCTTATTCCTATATCTTCTTCGTGTTAGTTGAGATAAACATTTGTACAAATTATCTTATTGCTTATTTCCTTGTAGCTACAAGGGGAATATGGGAATACAGTAGGCTTTGTGCGATAGTCAAATCTTTTAAAGGTTTGAGATTCCGTTCTCTTTGTACACTTATCGTATAAAAAATGAACAACGATGATCCATTTCACGAAAGTTTTAAGTTTTCCGGAGCTGACACACATAACAAGGAATATCTCCGAAATGGTTCACTCTACAGAGAAAATTATTAAGACATAAATTCTATGTTTTAGCGTGATAAACAGTTTTGTATAGTAAGATTTCGTTTATCTCTTACGGTTTATAAGTTATTCAAAGCTAATCCAGAGTAAACATAACTACACAGGCTATAGCCAGAAGATTCAAAATATACATTTCATTTGTCATAAAAATATCTCAGAGATATGGCATTTTAATCAAAATCGCTAGAGCCATTTTCAGGAAAATCAAAATTTTCCAAAAATTTTCCATGTAAAGGGTAGTTTAGGATGGGGCGATTTTTTTTCAAAATCTTCGTGTCGCATCCTTGAAAGACATTAAACTTAAATACCAACTTTGGTTTGTAACCGACTTTTCGATTTTGAGATATGTTGGACATACATAAACACACACACACACACACACACACACACACACACACACACACACACACACACACACTTTTCTCTAAAGTGCTTTTTATTTTATTCAGGGGGTCTCAAAACATATTTCCGGTTAAATCTCGACATCGAATTTTTGGATGAAATACAATACTTCCTTTACTTATCAGTAGAGAAAGTAAAATCTAGTGTTTTCTGATTTTCAGCTTTATTATTACTATTAATACTATTAACATTATCATTATTATTAGTTGGCACACAGATGTGTTCAAAGAACCCTGTAAGGTGGTAACCGTATGCTGGTTTGACTGAATTTCCTGCTTCTGTTAAAAGAATGCTTCACTCCCCATATGTCTGTGAACAACTTTTTTCTCTGACAAACATAGAAAAATCAAAACAGAGATCTTGCGTTTCAGATAACACTCTCGGATGATAAGAATTAATGTTTGTAATTCCCATTTGACATACTAAAAGTATGACCACGCCTTTCCTATACTAAACAAACGCAGTGATCGCTAACTATATCAATCCACCACTGTCAACAGCTTAAAAAGCGAACTTCAACCTTCAAGAACGTTACGCACAGTGGAAAATATTCTGCCCGCCCCTGTTCTAAAGGGTAGTGATGTCTATATGAAACCAAACTGCTAATATGTCAAGAGGATACCCTGTTTCAAATAAAGAGCTTTGGAATAACCTGATATTTCCTATATGATGAGCTTTAGCCCCGACAAAATACCACAGGTAAAAGTGATATTTCATTATCTAATTAACTCTTACGCCTGTCAACATGGGCGCCAGGAATAAAACATAATTATATAACATTTGTGTGCAAGGGTTGTTAATTTATTAATATTATTAGCTCGGGGTGCCCAACCCGATATACACAAAGTTCGACATTAGAAGTGGTGGTTATTAATAATGTTTGTTAATAACATAAACTACATAAACTCCAGGTGTATAAAACTCTTACCTGATAGAAGATGCTGGAAATGTCGTTCACCCTCGCGAGGCTAAACAAGCATTATATCGGGAGAACACATTCTGATTAAGTTGGTCGTGGTGGTGTTGGTGATGGTGGTGGTGCCGGTGGTGGTCGTGGTAGTGGCGGTGGAGTTGGTGGTATGGCGGTCGTGGTGGTGGTGATGGCGGTGGTGGCGGTGGTCAAATTGGTCGTGGTGGCAGTCAAATGGTCGTGGTGGTGGCGGTGGTGGTGGCGCTGGCGTTGGTAGTAAAGCGGTATTGGTGGTGGTCGTGGTGTTGGTGGCGATTGTGGTAGCGGTGGTGGTGGTCGTGGTGGCCGTGGTCATGGTGGTGATGATGGTGATGGCGGTGGTCGTGGTGGTCGTGGCGGTGGCGCTGGTGGTATGGTAGTGGTCGTGATGGTGGTGCTGGTGGCGGTGGCGGTGGTGTTGGTGGTATGGTAGTGGTCGTGGTAGTGGAGGTCGTGTTGGTGGTGGTCGTGGTGGTGGTCGTGATGGTGTTGGAGGTATGTAGTGGTGCTGGTGGTCATGGTGGTGGTCCCCTCCGAAGGAGTGTCGCCTTGTCGTGGCGGAGGGGCTCAGTACCTGAGCCAGACGGCCTACTAAGTGTCATTTTGATTACTGGTAGGCAAGAGGTGAGGGGAAGCAAAGAACATTCCAAACGGGTAGATGGGGCTCGTTAGTCTTGGTTGACGACTCATCTAGGAGAAGAGGACTCCGAAATCAAACTCCCCCAGGGGCTCCTACTATGGTAGGTACGGGTTTGGCGTACCCGGGGCCCCAAGCCATACTCTCGATTGGGTTCCTCCAAGAGGTGAGAGGGCATATGCCAAACGCCCAATCAACTTTGGTCCACTTTTGTGTTTGACCTCCCACCTGTTACCTCCCTGTACACAGTCTGATGGATAACCTACGCGCGGGTGACGCAAGGGGTGACTGGGTAATAGCGTAAGTCCCAGCCCCTGGTTATCATGTAGGATCTGTGTGCGTATCCGCTGATAAAGGTCAGTCCCGGGGAGGGGCCATTGCATGAGCTGATGCACTCCTGAAGGCGATTGGGTCCCTCTGTCTATGCATTGGGAGGTGAGACCCTAGGGTGAGCAAGGTCCAGGCCAGGACTCTCACCTAAGCCGGGGTGGCGCCCAGGATGTGAGCATGCCATCGGAGACATTTGCAATGGTGGAGGATGACATCGCCATGAGTTCTCAAAAAACTCAAAACAAAAAAAATATAAAAGTTTGTGTAAAGGAAGTAGCAGAGTTGAGTGGTCCTCGCTACTTAGTAATATCAAGAACTGAGGGAGACAAGAAATTTTTATCGGTGAGCCCATTTACCATACAAAAGGGTTTGGATAACATTGCTGGTCCTGTAAAGTCATGCACTAGATCTCGCAATGGCACGCTCCTGGTTGAAGCACATTCAGCTACCCAGGCAGCTAAAATACTGAAAGCGAATATGCTAGCAAGTTATCCTGTCAGCGTTCAGATGCACAGAACTTTGAACTCCTCGCGCGGCGTGATAAACACCCGTGCATTGGATGATTTAAGCAATGAGGAGATTCAAGAAAATCTTATGGAACAAGGCGTTACTAATGTTTACCGGGTTCAACGCAAAGAAGGTGGTGAACTGAAGCCAACACGTACCCTGTTCCTGACCTTTGATCGGGTAGATCTCCCGCAAAGGATTAAGGCAGGGTATGAGTCCATCGAAGTTAGGCCGTTCATCCCGAACCCGCTCAGATGTTTTAAATGCCAGCGCTTTGGGCATACAAATGAATTTTGCAAGGGACAAGCTACATGCCCTCAATGTGGAGATGAATTCCACGATGGTGCATGTACAGCAGCTCCGTCATGTGTGAACTGCAGAGGTGAACATCCATCCAGTTCCCGAGATTGCCCCCGCTTTGTAGAGGAAAGAGCGATCCAAGAGATACGGGTCAAAGAGAAGATGCCCTTCTCAGAAGCCCGGAAGCTCTTGCGTATACGCCAACCCTCTGTTCCAAGGTCCGGGACCTACAGCTCAGTTGTAGCTAAACCGGTACCGAGCAGAGAGATCGCAACCCAGACCAGCGATTTCAATGGGGCAACAATATCTGAAAAGACACTTGTAGCCCGTAGCTCTATTCCAAAGCCTTCAACATCAGCGCGCACATCTGTGTCAACGTCAACGTCTACAAAATCCGTAAGCGCAAAAAACATTAGCGTTACATCACCATCAAGAGCATCAAGATCAGCGCAAAAAACTAGCAAGCCCGTAAGATATGAAGCCTCACCGATCAAATTTAAAAAGAGTTACTCAAAGACCGACTTCCTCAAGGAAAATAAAATGTCTAGTCCCAGTACAACGAAGGGATGTAAGAGTCCCCGAACATCTCCTCGAAGATCTCGAAAATCCTCTTCTGGAGAATCTTCAGGGGTGGACTCAGACCGGCGTCTTTCATCTTCGCCGGTCCCCATTAGCAACCGGTTCGAGACACTCGAACCCAAGTTTGCTATGGGAAGACGCACGTCCTCGGCAGAGGACATGGATTTGGACCAATCTGCCCACACTGGGAGACCCCCAGTGGAAAAGAGGCGCGAAAAAGCGTCCGAAAAGAACGTCAGCCCAAGAGAGAAAAGGGCTAAATTAGTTCGACAACCGCCTGCTCCAAAGTAATGAAGAGTTACCTTGGAATTACCTATCCCATACACAATGCAATATGACTATCCTACAATGGAACGTACGTGGCATTCGAACTCAAAGGCCAGAACTTGAGCTCTTGCTCAAAGAAAACGAACCTCTGGTCGCATGTTTGCAAGAGACTAAGCTGCGTCCTCGAGACGCTTTCCATCTAAGGCGATACACCCCAGTACGGTGTGATGTTACACCAGAAGAGGGTGTACCGGCACATGGCGGCGCTATGATACTTGTCAGAGATGACGTATATATGCAAACTCTACCTTTGCACTCTGATATACAATCAGTTGCTGTATGGATTAAACTGCCAAACATACAGTTCACTATCTGTAATGTTTATTTGCCTCCGTCCCATGACTTCTCGCACATTGATTTAGAAGATCTAGTTTCCCAGTTGCCAACACCGTTTCTGTTGGTGGGAGACTTCAATGCGCACCACCCACTTTGGGGTTCAAGTCGCGCTTGTGCGAGAGGTACACTCATTTCCGATTTTTTAGACAGTCACAACCTAGCTCTCCTCAACACTGGAGAGCCTACATTCATTTCGGACTCTCATAACAGCTTCTCACACCTTGACCTTGCAGTTTGTTCACCTCAGTTGGCAGTCTCCTTACAATGGAATGTCATCTCTGATTTACACTCTAGTGACCACTTCCCATGTCTTATTAGTCTCTTAACACAACATACATTTTCCACACGTATGCCCAGATGGCGTTTGGACCATGCCAACTGGAATCTTTACACCCAGTTGGCTGTCTTTACGTACAACGAGCACGACTCAGTGAATAATTTGGCGCAGCATCTCACGGAGACGATTCTCTCTGCTGCTGAACAATCGATTCCGCGGTCGACTACACACCCCCGTCGATTTCCCGTCCCCTGGTGGACGGAAGAATGTCGGAATGCCATTCGTGCTCGAAGGCGTGCACTTAGGGTTTTCCAACGTCACCCTACTTTGGAAAACCTAATCGAATACAAGAAAATGCGCGCCAGGTCCAGACAAGTCATTAAGGATAGCAAAAGGTCATCATGGAGCAAATTTGTAGCTTCATTTAACCGACACACACCTTCCTCGGTTGTGTGGGATAGATTAAGGCGTGTTGCAGCTAAAACGACCCAAATACCAATAGCGGGACTAAAAACAGCCACAGGAGCTGTTGTTGATTCATTTGAAGTGGCCAATACCTTTGGCAGTGCTTTCGCACAAGTGTCTAGCTCGGAAAACTACTCCCCTGAGTTCCTTCCAATTAAAACTCAGGTGGAATCTCAAGGCTTCTCGTTTCGTTCTAGAAACGTAGAAGATTACAATCGCCTTTTCACCATGGCAGAGCTGGAGCATTCCCTGAAATCTTCGCGATGTTCAGCACCAGGACCGGACGGTATTCATGTACAAATGTTACAACAGCTCTCTCCTGAAGGTAAGGCATTCCTGCTCGAGGTCTATAATCGTGTTTGGGTTGACAGTATACTCCCAGAAAATTGGCGGGAGGCCACCGTTATTCCCATCTTGAAGGCTGGAAAGGACCGTCATCTTCCCTCCAGCTATCGTCCTATTTCCCTCACCAGTTGCGTTTGCAAGGTGATGGAACGCATGATCAATGGACGATTGGTATGGTGGTTAGAAAGTCGTAACCTACTGACTAACATCCAGTGTGGTTTTCGACGACGCCGTTCAACTGTTGACCATCTTGTGTCAATATCGACACAGATAATGGACGGGTTTATGAAGAACTGTCAAACCGTTGGCATATTTTTCGATCTTGAGAAGGCTTATGATACGTGCTGGCGAGCAGGGATTCTACGTTCCCTGTATGCCTGGAACATACGTGGACGCCTACCACTTTTCATTCAGGAGTTCATGAAGGACCGCTTTTTCCGAGTAAGGGTCGGCTCGGTTTTTTCTAATTCCTTTGTTCAGGAGGAGGGAGTACCTCAGGGTTCGGTGCTAAGTGTCACGCTCTTTGCTATAGCAATTAACTCCATCTGGAAATGTGTTCCACCTGGAGTTTCGTCATGCCTATTCGTAGACGACTTCGCTGTCTATTGCACTTCTCAGCGCACGGCGTTCTTACAACGGCGCCTGCAGCAATGTTTGGACAACCTTAGAGAATGGAGCGTGAAAAACGGCTTCCGTTTCTCAACTGAGAAGACAATCTGCGTTAATTTCTGGCGCCGTAGGAGACGATTACCACCTTCGCTCCGATTTGGTCCAGATGAACTTCCCTTCGCAGAAGAGACGCGCTTCCTGGGTTTGATCTTGGACAGGAAGCTTAGTTGGTCGTCGCATATTGCACAGCTAAGAGCGAGATGTGACCGTTCCCTAAATATTATGCGAGTACTGAATGGCAAATCGTGGGGAGCGGATCGGACAATTTTGTTGCGAATATATCGCGCATTGGTCCGATCCAAGCTAGACTATGGGTGTATTGTTTATTCGTCAGCACGACCATCTGTGCTGAGAAGATTAGACGTGGTCCATAATAGGGGCATCCGCATTGCAATAGGAGCTTTTCCAACAAGCCCAGTGGTGAGCCTTTACGCCGAGTCCGCAGAACCTCCTCTGCAATATCGGCGTGAGATTCTCTTGGCAAATTATGGTTGTGCGCTTAGATGTATGCCTAAGCACCCAACGTTCGCCTCTTTTTTCACCACCACGCTAAGAGAACGATATAGAAATAGCTCCCTTAATCCAAAGCCTGCGGGGTTCCGTTTCCAAGAGCTCCTAGTGAAGCTTGGAGTGGAACTGCCTGTGATGTTCGCCAAGGGCGAGAGACTTTACCCCCCTTGGCTATCTGGTACGCCCCATGTAGATCTTGGGATGACCATACACCATAAGTCCACGATGCCTGTTTCAAGTATCCGCACGTGTTTCTTAGAATTTTTGTCAGGCTACACTGACCGTCGATATATTTACACCGATGGGTCAAAGGGCTCCAACGGTGTTGGATGTGCTTATGTTTATGGAACCGAACCATATACATTCGGTTTTCCAAATAGCACCTCCATTTTTACTGCAGAGCTTTATGCAATTTATCGAGCCGTTTTGTATGTTCGCCGTCGTAAATTAGGTGACTGCCTGATTTTGAGCGATTCCCTTAGTGCACTGCAGAGCCTTTGTCAGTTGTACAACCCCCACCCTATTGTACAACGTATCCAGGATGCCCTCCATGTTTTACACGCTTCTGGCGTTGACGTGGTGTGTGCATGGATTCCTGGTCACGTAGGTTTGCCGGGGAATGAAATGGCAGATTTAGCAGCAAAGACGGCAACTACAGAACCCAGTATTACCATCTCACGTGTTACTTCGGAAGACTTTAGGCTTGAAGTGCGGAGAGCGGTGCTGTCGTCCTGGCTCGACGAGTGGTCAGCTCTCCACGGTAATAAGCTTAGAGAAGTGAAAGAACTTCCGATAAACTGGGTAACTTCCTTTCGCACATCTCGTCGCGAGGAGGTTAGTTTGGCTCGATTAAGAATAGGGCACTGCAATTTTTCGCATGGTTACCTATTTAAAAGGGACCCTGCGGCTCTATGTCCGCTGTGTGACAACCTTTTGTCGGTTCGCCACGTGTTGCTAGAGTGTTGCTCTCTAGCGCACCTTCGGGATTCTCTGCAGCTGCCTGCCAGACTTGCAGAGGTCCTAGCGGACGACAAAACAGCGGTTGATAGAGTTTTTAATTTTTTAGCGGAGTGTAATATCAATTTGAGGATTTAGAATTTTTTATATATCTGTTTCTGCTTTTGGACATATTTATCACCTTGTTTCATATCTGGCTATTGCCACTGCTTTTTACCTTTGTATATTTTGTTGTTTCTAGTATTTTTATTTTTTGAGTGAAATTTATATCTGGCTATTGCCATGAATCTTTTAAGGGCGCTGCTGACCTGGAAGTTGAGCGCCCTTAAACCAAATCCAAATCCAAATCCAAAATGGTGGTGGTACTGCTAGTGTCATGGTCATGGTGGTCCTGGTGGTGTGGTGGTGGTCGTGGTGGTATGGTGCTGGCGGCCGTGGTGGTGGTAAAGGCGGTATGGTAGTGGTCGTGGTGGTGGTAGAGGTGGTATGGTGGTTAAAAATTATTTTCTTTGTTTAACGACGCTGTCAATTGCCAGGATCACATCAGCGTCGCTGGTGTACCGGAATTTCGTCCCGCGTGGTATGGAATGGTGGTGGTATGGTGGTGGCGGTCTAGATGGTGGTCGAGGGGGTATGGTGGTGCAAGCCGTGATGGTAGTCCTGGTGGTGTGGTGGTGTTCGGGGCGGTCGTCATTGTGGTGTCCGTGTTGGTATCATGGTGATCGTGGTGGTATGGAGGTTGTAATGGTGGTATGGTGGTGGTCGTGGTGGTATGGTGGTTGTGGTGGAATAGTGGTGGTCGTGGTGGTGGTCAAGGTGGTGGTCGTGGTGGTGTTCGTGGTAGTATGGTGGTTTTGGTCGTGGTAGTATGGTGGTGGTCGTGGTGGGGGTTATGTGGTATGGTGGTGATCGTGGTGGTCTGGTGGTGGTCGTGGTGGTATGGTGGCAGTGGTGGTATTGTCCTTGTGGTATGGTGGTGGTCGTGGTCGTATGTTGGTAATCGTGGTGGTCGTGGCGGTATGGTGGTGGTCGTGGTGGTCGTGGTGGTATAGTGATGGTCGTGGTGGTGGACAAGGTGATGGTAGTCGTGGTAGTATGGTGGTGCTGGTCGTGTTGGTATGGTGGTGGTCGTGGTGGTCGTAGTGGCATGGTGATGGTGGACGTGGTGGTATGGTGGGGGTTGTCGCGGTGATATTGTGGTGGTTGTTGTGGTGGTATGGAAGTGGTTCTGGTGGTATGGTGGAGGTCGTGGTGGTATGGTGGTGGAAGTAGTGGTATGGTGGTTCTCTTGGTGGCATGGTGGTGATCATGGTAGTGTCGTGGTGGTATGGTGGTGATCCGGGTGGTGATATGGGTGGTATGGGGGTGGCCGTGGTGGTATAGTGGTGGTCGTGGTGGTATGGTGGTCTTCGTGGTGGTAGGTTGGTATTCGTGGTGCTGGCCGTGGTGGTATGTTGGTGGTTTTGGTTTAATGGTGGTGGTCGTGGTGCTATGGTGGTATTCGTGGTGCTGGTCATTGTGGTATGGTGGTGGTCGTGGTAGTATGGAATTGACCGTGGTGGTCTCGGAGGTATGATGGTGGCGGTCGTGGTGGCAGGGTGGTGGTCGTGGTTTTGGTGGTGGTGCTGTGGTGGTGGCGATGGGGGTGGTGGTCGTGGTGGTATGGTGGTCGTGGTTGTATGATGGTGGTATAGTGGTGGTCGTGGTGGTATTGTGGTTGTCGTGGTGGTGGTCATGTGGTATGGTGGTGGTCGTGGTGGTCGTGGTGGTATGGTGGCGGTGGTGGTATTGTCCTTGTGGTATGGTGGTGGTCGTGGTGGTATGTTGGTAATCGTGGTGGTGGTCGTGGCGGTATGGTGGTGGTCGTGGTGGTGGTCGTGGTGGTATAGTGATGGTCGTGGTGGTGGACAAGGTGATGGTAGTCGTGGTAGTATGGTGGTGGTGGTCGTGGTGGTATGGTGGTGGTCGTGGTGGTCGTGGTGGCATGGTGATGGTGGGGGTTGTCGCGGTGATATTGTGCTGGTTGTTGTGGTGGTATGGAAGTGGCTCTGGTGGTATGGTGGAGGTCGTGGTGGTATGGTGCTGGAAGTAGTGGTATGGTGGTTGTCTTGGTGGCATGGTGGTGGTCGTGGTAGTGTCGTGGTGGTATGGTGGTGATCCGGGTGGTGATATGGGTGGTATGGGGGTGGCCGTGGTGGTATAGTGGTGGTCGTGGTGGTATGGTGGTCTTCGTGGTGGTAGGTTGGTATTCGTGGTGGTGGCCGTGGTGGTATGTTGGTGGTTTTGGTTTAATGGTGGTGGTCGTGGTGCTATGGAGGTATTCGTGGTCCTGGTCATTGTGGTATGGTGGTGGTCGTGGTGGTATGGAATTGGCCGTGGTGGTGTCGGAGGTATGGTGGTGGCAGTCGTGGTGGCAGGGTGGTGGTCTTGGTTTTGGTGGTGGTGGTATGGTGGTTGCGATGGGGGTGGTGGTCGTGGTGGTATGGTGGTCGTGGTTGTATGATGTTGGTATAGTGGTGGTCGTGGTGGTATTGTGGTTCTCGTGGTGGTGGTCATGTGGTATGGTGGTGGTCGTGGTGGTATGCTGGTTGTATGGTAGTGGCCGTGGTGGTATGGTGGTCAGTGTGGTATGGTGGTGGTCGTAGTGGAATGACGGTGGTCGTTGTGGTATGGTACTGGTGGTGGTATGGTGGTTGTCTTGGTGGTACGGTGGTGGTCGTTGGAGTGGTGGTATCGTAGTATGTTGGTGGTATCGTGGTGGTCGTGGTGGTGGTTCTTGTATTATGGTGGTGGTGTTATGGTGGTGGTCGTGGTGGTGTTCGTGTTGGTGGTCGCGATGGTATGGTGGTGGTCGAGTTGGTTCCGTGATGGTCCTTGTGGTATTCGTGGTGGTATGGTGGTGCTGGCCGTGATGGTGGTCCTGGTGGTGTGGTGGTGGTTGTGGTGGTATGGTGGTGGCGGTCGTGGTGGTGGTAAAGGCGGTATGGTTGTGGTGGTGGTAGAGGTGGTATGGTGGTTAAAAAATTATTTTTTGTTTAACGACGCTGTCAATTGCCACGATCACATCAGCGTCGCTGGTGGACCGGAATTTCGCCCCGCGTGGTATGGAATGTTGGTGGTATGGTGATGGCGGTCTAGATGGTGGTCGAGGGGGTATGGTGGTGCAAGTCGTGATGGTGGTCCTAGTGGTGTGGTGGTGTTCGGGGCGGTCGTCATTGTGGTGTCAGTGCTGGTATCATGGTGGTCGTGGTGGTATGGTGGTGGTAATGGTGGTGGTCGTGGTGGTATGGTAGTCTTTGTGGTGGTAGCTTGGTATTCGTGGTGGTGGCCGTGGTGGTATGTTGGTGGTTTTGGTTTAATGGTGGTGGTCGTGTTGCTATGGTGGTATTCGTGGTGCTGGTCATGGTGGTATGGTGGTGGTCGTGGTGATGGTACTGGTGGTGGTCTTGGTGGTATGGAATTGGCCGTGGTGGTCTCGGAGGTATGGTGGTGGCGGTCGTGGTGGCAGGGTGGCGGTCGTGGTTTTGATGGTGGTGGTATGGTTGTGGCGATGGGGGTGGTGGTCGCGGTGGTATGGTGGTCGTGGTGGTATGATGGTGGTGTAGTGGTGGTCGTGGTGGTATTGTGGTTGTCGTGATGGTGGTCATGTGGTATGGTCGTGGTCGTGGTGGTATGGTGGTCAGTGCGGTATGGTGGTGGTCGTGGTGGAATGACGGTGGTCGTTTTTGTATGGTACTGGTCGTGGTGGTATGGTGGTTGTCGTGGTGGTATGGTGGTGGTCGTTGAAGTGGTTGTATCGTGGTATGTTGGTGGTATCGTGGTTGTGGTGGTGTCCTGGTGTTATGGTGGTGGTGTTATGGTGGTGGTCGTGGTGGTGTTCGTGTTGGTGGTCGCGATGGTATGGTGGTGATCGAGGTGGTTCGGAGATGGTCATTGTGGTATGGCGGTGGTGGTCGGGGTGGTATCGTGTCGGTCGTGAGGGTATGATGGTGGTGGTGTTATGGTAGTATTGTGGTGGTGGTCATGGTGGTATGATGGTGGTCGTGGATGTATGGTAGTGGTCGTGGTGGTATTGTGGTGGGCGAGGTTGTATCTTGGCGGTCGTTGTGTAATGGTACTGTTCGTAGCGTTATGGTGGCGGATGTGTCGGTATTGTCGTGTTGGTATGGTGGTGGTCGTGGTGTTATTGTGGTATTCGTGAATGTGGTCTTGATGTATGGCGGTGGTCGTGTTGCTATGTTGGTGCTCGTGGTGGTATGGTGGTTGTCGTGGTGGCACGGTTCGTATTGTGGTGGTATGGTGGTCGTTATGGTGGTGGTCGTGGTGTCCGTGGTGGTATGGTGTTGGTCGTGGTGGTCGTGGAGGTATGGTGGTGGCGGTGGTGGTGGTGTTGTGTCGGTCGGGAGGTATGGTGGTGGTCGTGGTGGTATGGTGGTATTGTGGTGGTGGTCGTGGTGGTATGGTAGTGGTTGTGGTGGTATGGTGGTGGGCGTGGTTGAATGGTGGTGGTCGTGGTGTTATGGTGGTGGTCGCAGCGGCATGGTGGCGGTTGTGGTGGTATTGTCGTGGTGGTATGGTGTTGGTCGTGCTGGTCGTGGAGGTATGGTTGTGGCGGTCGTGGTGGTGTTGTGTCGGTCGGGGGTATGGTGGTTTTCGTGAATGTGGTCTTGGTGGTATGGTGGTGGTCGTGCTACTATATTGGTGCTCGTGGTGGTATGGTGGTGGTTTTGGTGGTATGTTGGTGGTCGTGGTTCTATGGTGGTATTCGTGGTCGTGGTAATGGTGGTATGGTGGTGGTTGAGGTGGTATGGTGGTGGTCGTGGTGTAATGGTGTTGGTCGTGGTGGTCGTGGAGGTATGGTGTTGGCGGTCGTGGTGCTATGGTGGTTGTCGTGGTTTTAGGTGGTGGTGGTATGGTGATGGTATAGTGGTATTCGTGGTGGTATTTGGTGGTCGTGGTGGTCATATGGTATGGGGGTGTTCGTGGTGGTATGGTAGTTGTATGGTGGTCATGGTGGTATGGTAGTGGTCGTGGAGGAATGTCGGTGGTCGTGGTGGTATGTTAGTGGTCTTGGTAGTATGGTGGTTGTCATGGTGGTATGGTGGTGGTCGTGGTAGGGGTGGTATCGTAGTATGTTGGAGGTCGTCGTGATGGTCATGTGGTATGGTGGTGCTCCTGGTATTATGGTGGTGGTATGATGGTGGTCGTGGTGGTGATCGTGTTGGTGATTTTGGTGGTATGGCGGTGGTGGTGTTATGGGGGTGGCGTTCGTGGTGGTGGTCATGGTGGTATGATGGTTGTCTTGGTGGTATGGTGGTGGTCGTGGTGGTATTGTGGTGGTCGTGGTGAAATGGTGGTGGTCGTGGTGGTATGTTGATGGTGGTCGTGGTGTTATGGTGGTGGTTGGAGCGGTAGTATTCTGGTGGTTGTGATGGTACGGAGGTGGTCGTGGTGGTATGGTGGGGGTCGTCGTAGTATGGCTGTGGACGTAGTGGTATGGTGTTTGTCGTTCTGGTATGGCGGTGGTTGTGGTGGTATGCAGGTGGTGGTCGTGGTGGTATGGTGGTGGTCGTGGTAGTGGTCATGGTGTTATATTGGTGGTGGTCGTGGTGGTATGGTGGTGGTGGTTGTCGTGGTGGTATGGTGGTGGATTTGGTGTTGTCGTGGAGGTATGGGGGTGGTCGTAGTGGTATCGTGGTGGTCGTGGTGTTATAGTGGTGGTTGTCGCGGTAGTATTGTGGTGGTTGTGGTGGTATGGACGTGGTCGTGGTCGTGTGGTTGTAGGTGGTGGTTTTATGGCTGTGGACATAGTAGTATGGTGGTTGTCGTTGTGGTATGTGGTGATGGTGGTGGTATGGTGGTGGTCCGGGTGGTGGTCCTGGTGGTATGGTGGTGGTCGTGGTGGTATGGTGGTTGTTGTGGTGGTATGGTGGTGGCAGTGGTGGTATAGTGGTACTCGTGGTGTTGGCCGTGGTGGTATGGTGGTGGTTGTGTTGGTATGGTGGGGTTGGTTTTGGTGGTATGGTAGACATGGTGGTATAATGGTGGTTGTTGTGGAAAGACTGTGGTCGTGGTGGTGTGGTAATGGTCGTTGTGGTATGGCGGTGGTGGTCGTGGTGGTATGGTGGTGGTCGTGGGGTTATGGTGGTGGTCGGGTGGTGGTCATGGTGGTATGTTGGTGTTGGTCGTGGTGGTATGGTGGTGGTGGTGGTCGTGGTTGTATGGTGGTGGTCGTGGTGTTATAGTGGTGGTTGCCGCGGTAGTATTGTGGTGGTGTTTGTGGTGGTACGGAGGTGGTCGTGGTCGTATGGTGGAGATCGTGGTGGTATGGCTGTGGACGTAGTGGTATGGTGGTTGTCGTGGTGGTATATGGTGATGGTCGTGGTGGTATGGTGGTGGTCGTGGTTGTATGGTGGTGGTCCGGGAGGTGGTCATGGTGATATGGTGGTGGTTGTGGTGGAATAGTGGTATTCGTGGTTTTGGCCGTGCTGGTATGGTGGGGATGGTTTTGGTGGTATGGTAGACATTGTGGTATAGTGGTAGTCGTTGTGGAATGACGGTGGTCGTGGTGGTATGGTGATATTCGTGGTGGTGATCATGGTTGAATGGTATTGGTCGTGGTGATATCGTGACGGTATAGTGGTGGTCGATGTGGTATGGTGGTGGTCGAGGTGGTGTTCATGTGGTATGGTGTGTGTCGTGGTGGTATGGTGGTGGTCGTGGTGGTATGCTGGTAATCGTGGTGATGGTCGTGGTGGTAATCGTGGTGATGATCGTGGTGGTATGGTGGTGGTGGTGTTATAGTGGTGGTCGTGGTGGTGGTCGTGGTGCTATGGTGTTGGTCGTGGTGGTATGGTGGTGATCGCGGTGGTGGTCCTGGTCGTATGCGTGGTGGTGTGTTGGTGGCCGTGGTGGTATGGTGGTGGTTGTGGTAATCGTACTGGTGGTATGGTGGTGGACGTAGTGGTATGGTGGTGGTGGTACTGGTGGTATGGTGGTGGACGTAGTGGTATGGTGGTCGTTGTGGTGGTATGGTGGTGGTTCTGGTCATTAGTGGAGGTCGTGGTGGTATGGTGGTGGAGGTAGTGGTATGGTGGTTGTCGTGGTGGTATGGTGGTAGTTGTGGTGAGTTCGTGGTGGTATAATGGTGGTCCGGGTGGTGGTCTTGGTGGTAAGGTGCTGGCCGTGGTGGTATAGTGGCACTCGTTGTGGTATGAGGGTGGTCTTGATATGTTGGTATTCGTCGTGGTGGCCGTTGTATGGTGGTGGTCGTGGTGCTATGGTGGTATTCGTGGTGGTAATGGAGGTATGGTGGTGGTCGTGATGGTATGGTGGTATTCTTGGTTGTGGTCGTGGTTGTATGGTTTTTTTTTTTCCTAGGGTAAAAATCCCTCATGGACGTTATTCTAACGAGTTGGACTCTAACCAACTAAAAACCCCTGTGAGAATCAAGTTGAGTACTTCTTCTTGGAACTGCCCAGGCGGCATTACTTCAAGAAGAGGAGATTCAAGATGGTAACCATAGTCTCAGTTGTCTGAGTAAGTCTTAAATATCACCAATTTCCCGGCGCTTAGGGGTAAAATCTCTTGGGCCAATTTGCTAACCACCTTCCAGTTCTCATGAGATGTTAACATGTGAGTAACTACTTGAGAAGGCGTAAACGTTCCCAGCTTGAACTCTGCAGGTATACGTAAATGTTGCCATCTGACACAATCAAAGAATGTGTGTTCCACTGTGTCAACTCTGCCACAGTAAATACATTCTTCGGTGGCACTTATCCCAAAGCGATACAGATAGGCTTGGAAGCATCCATGACCTGAGGGGAACTGTGTCAAGTAAAAATTCACGTATCCTCTCCGACGTGAATACCAGGGTTTGATGTCTGGAATTAAGCGCTTAGTCCAGTGGGCGGTTCCGTCATCCGAGTCCCATGCTTCCTGCCATTGATCTAATAATTGCTGTCTGGCCTCATCTCTTCTGGTGTCGTTCTGCTCTCTTAGTAGTCGTTCTGTAGCCAGCAAAGTTATTGGAGGCGCTCTGGCCAAGACCAATAATGCTTTAGTAGAGGTAGTGCGATATGCGCTGGTTATTCTAATTACAACCTTTCGTTGCACGCTGAGGAGCCGTGTGATGTAGGATTCGTAGGATTCCATCAAAGTAAACGTTCCACAAGGTAGGGCTTAAGACCGAGCCCTGAGGGACACCACATGTCATATATATCTTACTATAATTGCACACTAGTAGAAGCCGATCATCTAGGTAGTTTGCCAATATGTTATACAAGTATGGAGCTATTTGCCTAGAACAAAGCTCCGATAAAATGCCTCCCCACGGTGCAGAGTTGAAGGCATTTCGGACGTCCAGAGTGATTAGAGCACATTTTGACCTTTGGTAGCGGGGCTGAGAATGGACTTGCTCCATGGTGGTGGTATGGTGGTGGTCGTGGTGGTGTTCGTGGTGGTATGGTGGATGTTCTCGTGGTGGTATTACGGTGGTGGTATGATTGTGGTGTTCGTAGTGGTGACGGTCATCGTGGTATGGTGGTGGTCGTGGTGGTATGGTCATGGTGGTCGTGGTGGTATGTTGGTGGCCGTGGTGGTATGTTGGTGGTCGTGTTGGTATGGTGGTGGTCGTGGTGGTAGGGTGGTATGGTGGTGATCGTAGTGGTGGTTGTGGTGGTATGGTCGTGGTATGGTAATGGTGGTTGTGGTGGTATGGTGGTGGTCGTGGTGTTATGGTGGTGGTTATGGTGGTATGGTGGTGGTGGTCGTGGTGGTATGTTGGTGGTCGGGGTGGTGGTCGTGGTGGTATGGTGGTATGATGTGGTCTTGGTGGTATGGTGGTGGTCGTGCTGGTATGGTGGTCGTCGTGGTGGTATGCTGATGGTGGTCGTGGTGATATGTAAATGGTGGGCGTGGTGGTATGATGGTGGTCATGGTGGTATGGTGGTGGTCGTGTGGTATCGTGATGGTGGTGGTGGTCGTGGTGGTGGTCGTGGTGGTGGTCGGAGTGGTATGGTGGTGGTCGCGGTGGTATGGTGATGGTGGTCGTTGCGGTGGTCGTGGTGGTGGTCGTGTTGGTATGGTGTGGTCGTGGTGGTATTGTGGTGGTCGTTGTGGTATGTTGGTATGGTGCTGGTCGTGGTGGTGGACGTGGTGGTCTTGGTGGTATGTTGGTTGTGGTGGTATGGTGGTGGTCGTGGTAGTATGGTGATGGTGGTCGTCGTGGTATGGGTTTGGTCTTTTTGGTATGGTGGTGGTCGTGGTGGTATGGTGGTTGTGATGGTATGCTGATAATTGTGGTGGTGGTCGTGGCGGTTGTGGTGGTTGTGGTGCTGGTCGTGGTGGTATGGAATGGTGATCGTGGTGGTATGGTGGTGGGCGTGGTGGTATAGTGTTAGTGGTCGTGGTGGTATGGTAGTGGTTTTCGTAATGGCGGTCCTAGTGCTATTGTGGTGGTCGTAGTCGTATGGATGTCGTGGTAGTGGTGGTGTCGTGGTGATTGTCCTGGTGGTGTTGGCGGTCGTGGTAGTGGTCGTGGTGGTATGGTGGTGGTCGCGGTGGTATGGGGGTGGTCGTGGTGGTCGTGGTTGTATGGTGGTGGATGTCGTGGTGGTATGGTGGTGGGCCTGGTGGTATGTTGGTGGTCGCGATGGTGGTGATCGTGGTGGTATGGGGGTGGATGTCGTGGTGGTATGGTGGTGGGCCTGGTGGTATCTTGGTGGTGATCGTGGTGGTATGGTGGATGTTGTCGTGGTGGCACGGCGGTGGTGGTATGATGGTGTTGCTCGTGGGGGTGACGGTCGTCGTGGTATGGTGGTGGTCGTGGTGATATGGTCCTGGTGGTATGTCGGTGGTCATGTTGGTATGGTGGTGGTCGTGGTGGTAGGGTGGTATGGTGGTGGTCGTGGCGGTGGTTGGGGTGGTATGGTGGTGGTATGTTGATGGTGGTCGTGGTGGTATGGTGGTGGTCGTGGTGTTATGGTGGTGGGACATGGTGGTTTGGTGATGGTGGTCGTGGTGGTATGTTGATGGTCGGGGTATTGGTCGTACTGGTATGCTGGTATGATGGTGGTCTTGGTGGTGGTCGTGCTGGTATGGTGGTTGTCGTGTTTTGCTGATGGTGGTCGTGGTGGTATGGTGATGGTGGTCGTGGTGGTATGATGGCGGTTGTGGTGGCTTGGTGGTATGGTGGTGGTCATGGTGGTAGCGTGATGGTGGTGGTGGTCGTGGTGGTGGTCGGGGTGGTATGGTGGTGGTCGTGGTGGTATGGTGATGGTGGTCGTGGCGGTGGTCGTGGTGGTGGTCGTGGTGGTCGTGTTGATATGGTGGTGGACGTGGTGGTATGGTGGTGGTCGTTGTGGTATGGTGGTGCTCGCTGTGGTATGGTGGTATGGTGGTGGTCGTGGTTGTGATCGTGGTGGTGTTGGTGGTATCGTGGTTGTGGTGGTATGGTGGTTGTGGTGGTATGGTGGTTGTGGTGGTATGGTGATGGTGGTCGTGGTGGCATGGGGTTGGTCTGTTTGGTATGGTGGTGGACGTGGTGGTATGGTGGTGGTCGTGGTGGTATGGTGGTTGTGATGGTATGGTGATGGTAATTGTGGTGCTGGTCGTGGCGGTTGTGTTGGTCGTGGTGTAGGTTGTGGTGGTATGGGGTTGGTCTTTTTGGTATGGGGGTGGTGATCGTGGTGGTATGATGGTGGTCTTGGTATGGTGGTGGTCGTGCTGGTATGGTGGTCGTCGTGGTGGTATGGATGTTGTGGCCGTGGTAGCGGTGCTGGTTGTCCTGGTGGTGTTGGTGGTCGTGGGTGTGTGGTGGTGGTATGGTGGTGGGCCTGGTGGTATGCTGGTGGTATGGCGGTGGATGTCGTGGTGGTATGGTGGTGACTGGTGGTATGGTGGTGGTTGTGTTGGTATGGTAGTGATGGTTGTGGTGGTAGGGTGGTATGGTGGTGGTCGTGGTGGTGGTTGTGGTGGCCGTGGTGGTATGGTGGTGGTCGCGGTGTTATGGTGGTGGTCATGGTGGTATGGTGGATGTTGTCGTGGTGGTGTCGTGGTGGTGGTATGATGGTGGTGTTCGTGGTGGTGACGGTCGTCGTTGTATGGTGATGGTCGTGGTGGTATGGTCGTGGTGGTCGTGTTGGTATGGTGGTGGTCGTGGTGGTATGGTGGTTGTGTTGGTGGTTGTGGAGGTATGGTGATGATGGTCGTGGTGGTGTGTTGGTTGTCGGGGTGGTGGTATGGTAGTATGATGGTGCTCGTGGTGGTATGGTGGTGGTCGTGCTGGTATGGTGGTCGTCGTGGTGGTATGCTGATGGTGGTCGTGGTGGTATGGTGATGGTAGTCGTGGTGGTATGACGGCGGTTGTTGTGGCATGGTGGTATGGTGGTATGGTGGCGGTCGTGGTGGTATCGTGATGGTGGTGGTAGTCGTGGTGCTGCTCGTGGTGGTGGTTGCGGTGGTATGGTTGTGGTGATGGAGGTGGTGGCGGTGGTCGTGGTGGTGGTCGTGCTGGTAGTCGTGTTGGTATGGTGGTGGTCGTGGTGGTATGATTGTGGTCGTTGTGGTATCGTGGTATGGTGGTGGTCGTGGTGGTATCGTGATGGTGGATGTGGTCGTGGTGGTGGTAGGGGTGGTATGGTGGTGGTGATGGTGGTGGTGGCGGTGGTCGTGGTGGTGGTCCTGGTGGTCTTGGTGGAATGGTGGTTGTGGTGGTATGGTGGTGGTCTTGGTATGGTGATGGTGGTCGTGGTGGTATGGGGTTGGTCTTTTTGGTATGGGGTGGTGATCGTGGTGGTATGGTGGTGGTCGTGGTGGTATAGTGGTTGTGATGGTATGGTGATGGTAATATTGGTGGTGGTTGTGGTGGTCGTGGTGGTTGTGGTGGTCGTGGTGGTTGTGGTGGTCGTGGTGGTGGTCGTGGTTGTATGGGGTTGGTCTTTTTGGTATTCGGGTGGTGATCGAAGTGGTATGGTGGTGGGCGTGGTGGTATAGTGGTGGTGGTCGTGGTGGTATGGTGGCGGTTTTCGATATGGTGGTCCTAGTGCTATGGTGGTGGTCGTGGTAGTGGTGGTGGTCGTGGTGGTTGTCCTAGTGGTGTTGGTGGTTGTGGTCTTGGTCGTTGTGGTATGGTGGTGGTCGCGGTGGTATGGGTGTTGTCGTGGTGGTGGTATGGTGGTGGTCGTAGTGGAATGGTGGTGGTATGGTGGTGGATGTCGTGGTGGTATGGTGGTGGGCCGTGTGGTATGGTGGTGGTCGTGGTGGTATGGTGGTGGATGTCGTGGTGGTATGGTGGTGGGCCTGGTGGTATGCTGGAGGTCGCGGTGGTGGTGTTTGTGGTGGTATGGGTGATGTTGTCATGGTGGTATTGCGGTGTTGGTGGTATGATGGTGGTGTTGGTGGCGGTGACGGTCGTTGTGGTATGGTGGTGGTCGTGGTGGTATGGTGGTGGTGGTCGTGGTGTTATGTTGGTGGTCCTGGTGGTCTTTTGGTGCACGTGCTGGTATGGTGGTGGTGGTCGTGGTGGTTGGGTGGAATGGTGGTGGTCGTGCTGGTGGTTGTGGTGGTATGGTGATGGTGGTTGTGGTGGTATGGTGGTGGTCGTGGTGTTATCGTGGTCGTCGTGGTGGTATGTTGATGGTGGTCATGGTGGTATGGTGATGGTAGTCGTGGTGGTATAATGGCGGTCGTGGTGGCATGTTGGTATGGTGTTGGTCGTGGTGGTATGGTGATGGTGGTCGTGGTGGTGGTCGGGGTGGTATGGTGGTGGTCGGGGTGGTATGGTGGTGGTCGTGTTGGTATGGTGCTGGTGATGGTGGTCGTGGCGGTAGTCTTGGTGGTGGTCGTGTTGGTATGGTGTTGGACGTGGTGGTATGGTGGGGGTCGTTGTATGGTGGTATGGTGATGGTCGTGGTAGTGGACATGGTGGTCTTGGTGGTATGGTGGTTGTGGTGGTATGGTGGTGGTATGGTGGTTGTTATGGTAAGCTGATGTAATTGTGGTGTTGGTCGTGGCGGTTGTGTTGGTCGTGGTGTTGGTTGTGGTGGTATGGGGTTGGTCTTTTTGGTATGGGGTGGTGATCGTGGTTGTATGGTGGTGGGCGTGGTCGTATAGTGATGGTGGTCTTGGTGGTATGGTGGTGGATTTCGTGATGGTGGTCCTAGTGCTTTTGTGGTGGTCGTGGTGGTTGTCCTGGAGATGTTGGTGGTCGTGGTGGTGGTTGTGGTGGTATGGTGCTGGTCGTGGTGGTGGTTGCGGTGGTATGGTGCTGGTCGCGGTGGTATGGGGATGGTCGTGGTGGTGGTCGAAGTGGTATGGTGGTGGGCCTGGTGGTATGGTGGTGGGCGTAGTGGCATGGTGGTGGTATGATGATAAATGTCGTGGTGGTATGGCGGTGGGCCTGGTGGTATGTTGGTGGTCGCGATGGTGGTGATGGTGGTATGGTGGATGTTGTCGTGGTGGTGACGGTCGTCGTGGTAGTGGTGGTCGTGGTGTTCGTGGTCGTGGTGGTGGTCGTAGTAGTGGTCGTGGTGGTATGGTGCTGGTCGCGGTGGTATGGAGGTGGTCGTGGTGATGGTCGTGGTTGTGGTCGAAGTGGTGTGGTGGTGGATGTCGTGGTGGTATGGTGCTGGGCCTGGCGGTATGGTGGTGGTCGTAGTGGTATGGTGGTCGTATGGTGGTGGATGTATTGGTGGTATGGTGGTAGACCTGGTGGTATGTTGGTGGTCGCGATGGTCGTGATAGTGGTGGTATGGTGGATGTTGACGTGGTGGTATGGCGGTGATGGTGGTATGATGGTGGTGTTCGTGGTGGTGACGGTCGTCGTGGTATTGTGGTGGTCGTGGTGGTATGGTCGTGGTGGTATGTTGGTGGTCGTGTTGGTATGGTAGTAATGGTTGTGGTGGTAGGGTGGTATGGTGGTGGACGTGGTGGTATGGTTGTGTTCGTTGTGGTATGGTGGTATGGTGGTGGTCGTGATGGTATCGTGATGGTGGTGGTGGTCGTGGTGGTGGTTGGGGTGGTATGGTGGTGGTGATGGTGGTTGTGGTGGTATGGTGATGCTAATTTTGGTATTGGTCGTGGTGGTTGTCGTGCTTGTCTTGGTTGGTCTTTTTGGTATAGGGGTGGTGATCGTGATGGTACGGTGGTGGGCGTGGTGGTAAAGTGGTGGTGGTCGTGGTGGTATGGTGGTGGTTTTCGATATGGTGGTCCTAGTGCTATGGTGGTGGTCGTGGTGGTATGGATGTTGTGGTCGTGGTAGTGGAGGTGGTCGAGGTGGTTTTCCTAGTGGTGTTGGTGCATGTGGTGGTGGTCGTTGTGGTATGGTTGTGGTCGCGGAGGTATGGTGTTGCCGTGGTGGTGGTCGTGGTGGTATGGTGGTGGTCGTGGTGCAATGGTGGTGGTGGTATGGTGGTGGATGTCGTGGTGGTATGGTGGTGGGCCGTGTGGTATGGTGGTGGTCGTGGTGGTATGGTGGTGGGCCTGGTGGTATGGTGGAGGTCGCGGTGGTGGTGTTCGTGGTAGTATGGTGGATGTTGTCATGGTGGTATTGCGTTGGTGGTATCATGGTGGTGTTGGTGGCGGTGACGGTCGTCGTGGTATGGTGGTGGTCGTGGTGGTATGGTCGTGGTTGTCGTTGTGTTATGTTGGTCGTCCTGGTGGTCTTTTGGTGCACGTGTTGGTATGATGGTGGTGGTCGGGTGGTATGGTGGTGGTCGTGGTGGTGGTTGTGGTGGTATGGTGATGGTGGTTGTGGTGGTATGGTGGTGGTCGTGGTGTTATGGTGGTCGTCGTGGTGGTATGCTGATGGTGGTCATGGTGGTATGGTGATGGTGGTCGTCGTGGTGGTATGCTGATGGTGGTCATGGTGGTATGGTGATGGTGGTCGTAGTGGTATGATGGCGGTCGTGGTGGTGGTCGGAGTGGTATGGTGGTGGTCGGGGTGGTATGGTGGTGGTCGCGGTGGTATGGTTATGGTGGTCGTGTTGGTATGGTGTTGAACGTTGTGGTATGGTGGTGGTCGTTGTATGGTGGTATAGTGATGGTCGTGGTACTGGATATGGTGGTCTTGGTTGTATGGTGGTTGTGGTTGTATGGCGGTGGTCGTGGTGGTATGGTGGATGTGATAGTAAGCTGATGGTAATTGTGGTGGTGGTCGTGGCGGTTGTGTTGGTCGTGGTGTTGGTTGTGGTGGTATGGGTCGGTCTTTTTGGTATGGGGTGGTGATCGTGGTCGTATGGTGGTGGGCGTGGCGGTATAGTGTTGGTGGTCTTGGTGGTATGGTGGTGGTTTTCGTAATGGTGGTCCTAGTGCTTTTGTGGTGGTCGTGGTGGTATGGATGTTGGTGGTGGTTGTCCTGGTGATGTTGGTGGTCGTGGTGGTAGTTGTGGTGGTATGGTGCTGGTCGCGGTGGTATGGGGGTGGTCGTGGTGATGGTCGAAATGGTATGGTGGTGGATGTCGTGGTGGTATGGTGGTGGGCCTGGTGGTATGGTGGTGGTCGTAGTGGCATGGTGGTGGTATGGTGGTAGATGTCGTGGTGGTATGGTGGAGGGCCAGGTGGTATGTTGGTGGTCGCGATGGTGGTCATAGTGGTGGTATGGTGAATGTTGTCGTGGTAGTATGGCGGTGATGGTGGTATGATGGTGGTTTTCGTGGTGGTGACGGTCGTCATGGTATGGTGGTGGTCGTGGTGGTATGGTGCTGGGCCTGGTGGTATGGTGGTGGTCGTAGTGGTATGGTGGTGGATGTCGTGGTGGTATGGTGGAGGGCCAGCTGGTATGTTGGTAGTCGTGATGGTGGTCATAGTGGTGGTATGGTGAATGTTGTCGTGGTAGTATGGCGGTGAAGGTGGTATGATGGTGGTTTTCGTGGTGGTGACGGTCGTCATGGTATGGTGGTGATCGTGGTGGTATGTTGGTGGTCATGTTGGTATGGTAGTGATGGTTGTGGTCGTAGGGTGGTATGGTGGTGGTCGTGAATGTGGTTGTGGTGGTATGTTGATGGTGGTCGTGGTGGTATGGTGGTGGTCATGGGGTTATGGTGGTCGTCATGCTGGTATGGTGATGGTCGTGGTGGAATCTTGGTGGTCGGGGTGCTGGTCGTGGTGGTATGGTGGTGATCGTGCTGTTATGGTGGTCGTCGTGGTGGTTAGCTGATGGTGGTCTGGTGGTATGGTGATGGTGGTCGTGGTGGTATGATGGCGGTTGTGGTGGCATGGTGGTGGTCGTGGTGGTATCATGATGGTGGTGGTCGTGGTGGTGGTCGGGCTGGTATGGTGGTGGCGGTGGTATTGTGAAGGTGGTCGTGGCGGTGGTCGTGGCGGTGGTCGTGGTGTTATAGTGGTGGTCGTTGTGGTATGGTGGTATGGTGGTGGTTGTTGTGTTCGTGGTGGTCTTGGTGGTATGGTGGTTGTAGTGGTATGGTGGTGGTCGTGGTGATATGGTGTTGGTGGTCGTGGTTGTATGGGGTTGGTCTTTTTGGTATGGTGGTGGTCGTGGTGGTATGGTGGTGGTATGGTGGTGGCGTGGTGGATGTGATGGTATGGTGATGGTAATTGTGGTGGTGTTCGTGGTGGTTGTGTTGGTCGTGGTGGTTGTCTTGGTGGTATGGGGTTGGTCCTTTTGGTATGGTGGTGGTGATTCTCGGGGGTATGATGGTGGTCTTGGTGGTACGGTGGTGGTCGCGCTCGTATGGTGGTCGCGGTGTTATGAGGGCGGTCGTGGTTGCATGGTGGTATTGTGGTGGTCGCGGTGGTATGGTGATGGTGGTGTTGGTGGCGGTGGACGTGTTGGTATGGTGGGGGTCGTGTTGGTATGGTGGTGGTCTTGGTGGTATTGTTGTGGTCGTTGTGGTCGTTGTGGTATGTTGGTGGTCGTGGTGAAGGTCTTGGTGGTCTTGGTGGAATGGTGGTTGTGGTGGTATGTTGGTGGTCGTGATGGTATGGTAATGGTGGTCGTGGTAGTATGGGGTTGGTCTTTTTGGTATGCAGGTGGTGATCGTGGTGGTATTGTGGTGGGCGTGGTGGTATAGTGGTGGTGGTCGTGGTGGTATGGTGGTGGTTTTCGTTATGGTGGTCCTCGTGCTATGGTGGTGGACGTGGTGGTATGGATGTTGTGGTCGTGGTGGTATGGATGTTGTGGTCGTGGTAGTGGTGCTGATCGTGGTAGTTGTCCTGCTGGTGTTGGTGGTCTTCGTATTGGTCGTTGTGGTATGGTAGTGCTCCCTGTGGTATGGGCGTTGTCGTGGTGGTGGTCGTGGTGGTGTGGTGGCGGTCGTGGTGGTATGGTGGTGGTATGGTGTTGGATGTCGTGGTATGCTGGTGGGCCATGTGGTATGGTGGTGGTCGTGGTGGTATGGCGGTGGTGCTATGGTGGTGGATTTCGTGGTGGTATGGTGCTGGGCCTGGTGGTATGGTGGTGGTCGTAGTGGTATGGTGGTGGTGGTATGGTGGTGGATGTCGTGGTGGTATGGTGGTGGGCCTGGTGGTATGTTGGTGGTCGCGACGGTGGTGATAGTGGTGGTATGGTGAATGTTGTCGTGGTAGCATGGCGGTGATGGTGGTATGAGGGTGGTTTTCGTGGTGGTGACGGTCGTCGTAGTGTGGTGGTGATCGTGGTGGTATGGTCGTGGTGGTATCTTGGTGGTCATATTGGTATGGTAGTGATGGTTGTGGTGGTAGGGTGGTATGGTGGGGGTCATGGGGTTATGGTGGTGGTCATGGTGGTATGGTGATGGTCGTGGAGGTATGTTGGTGGTCGTGGTGGTATGGTGGTATGATGGTGGTCTTGGTGGTATGGTGGTGATCGTGCTGTTATGGTGGTCGTCGTGGTGGTTTGCTGATGGTGGTCCTGGTGGTATGGTGATGGTGGCCGTGGTGGTTGTGGTGGCATGGTGGTATGGTGGTGGTCGTGGTGGTATCATGATGGTGCTGGTCGTGTTGGTGGTCGGGCTGGTATGATGGTTGTCGCGGTGTTATTGTGATGGTGGTCGTGGCGGTGGTCGTGGTGATCGTGTTGGTATAGTGCTGGTCGTGGTGGTATGGTGGTGGTCGTTCTGGTATGG
Organism: Tenodera sinensis; assembly: GCA_030765045.1. Classification (NCBI taxonomy): domain Eukaryota; kingdom Metazoa; phylum Arthropoda; class Insecta; order Mantodea; family Mantidae; genus Tenodera; species Tenodera sinensis. Next base: position 20,787,236 of record CM060971.1, on the reverse strand, counting down.
TGGTGGTTGTGGTTGTGTTCGTGGTGGTCTTGGTGGTATGGTGGTGTACGTGGTGATATGGTGATGGTGGTCGTGGTGGTATGGGGTTGGTCTTTTTGGTATGGTGGTGGTCGTGGTGGTATGGTGGTGGTCGTGGTGGTATGGTGGATGTGATGGTATGGTGATGGTAATTGTGGTGGTGTTCGTGGTGGTTGTGTTGGTCGTGGTGGTCTTGGTGGTATGGGGTTGGTCTTTTTGGTATGGGGGTGGTGATCGTGGTGGTATGTTGGTGGTCTTGGTGGAATGGTGGTTGTGGTGGTATGATGGTGGTCGTGGTGGTATGGTAATGGTGGTCGTGGTAGTATGGGGTTGGTCTTTTTGGTATGCGGGTGGTGATCGTGGTGGTATTGTGGTGGGCGTGGTGGCATAGTGGTGTTAGTCGTGGTGGTATAGTGGTGGTTTTCGTTATGGTGGCCCTCGTGCTATGGTGGTGGTCGTGAAGGTATGTATGTTGCGGTCGTGGTGGTATGGATGTTGTGGTCGTGGTAGTGGTGGTGATCGTGGTGGTTGTCCTGGTGGTGTTGGTGGTCTTGGTATTGGTCGTTGTGGTATGGTGGTGCTCGCTGTGGTATGGGCGTTGTCGTGGTGGTTGGCCGTGTGGTATGTTGGTGGTCGTGGTGGAATGGCGGTGGTGCTATGGTGGTGGATGTCGTGGTGGTATGGTGGTGGTGGTATGATGGTGGTGTTCGTGGTGGTGACGGTCGTCGTGGTACGGTGGTGGTCGTGGTGGTATGGTCGTGCTGGTCGGGGTGGTATGTTGGTGGTCTTGGTGGTCGTGGTGGTATGTTGGTGGACGTGTTGGTATCGTGGTGGTAGTCGTGGTGGTAGGGTGGTATGGTGTTGGTTGTGGTGGTATGGTCATGGTAGTTGTGGTGGTATGGTGGTGGTCGTGGTGTTATGGTGGTGGTCATGATGGTATGGTGATGGTGGTCGTGGTGGTATGTTGGTGGTCGGGGTGGTGGTAGTGGTGGTAAGGTGGTATGATGTGGTCTTGGTGGTATGGTGGTGGTCGTGCTGGTGTGGTGGTCGTCGTGGTGGTATGCTGATGGTGGTCGTGGTGGTATGGTGATGGTGGTCGTGGTAGTATGATGTCGGTTGTGGTGGCATGGTGGTATGGTGGTGGTCGTGGAGGTATCGTGATGGTTGTGGTGGTCGTGGTGGTGGTCGTGGTGATCGTCGGGGTGGTATGGTGGTGGTCGCGGTGGTATGGTGATGGTGGTCGTGGCGGTGGTCGTGGTGTTGGTCGTGTTGGTATGGTGTTGGTCGTGGTGGTATGGTGGTGGTCGTTGTGGTAGGTGGTATGGTGCTGGTCGTGGTGGTGGACGTGGTGGTCTTGGTGGAATGGTGGTTGTGGTGGTATGTTGGTGGTCGTGGTGGTATGGTAATGGTGGTCGTGGTAGTATGGTGTTGGTCTTTTTGGTATGCGGTTGGTGATCGTGGTGGTATTGTGGTGGGCGTGGTGGTATAGTGGTGTTGGTCGTGGTGGTATGGTGGTGGTTTTCGTTATGGTGGTCCTCCTGCTATGGTGGTGGTCGTGGTGGTATGGATGTTGTGGTCGTGGTAGTGGTGGTGATCGTGGTGGTTGTCCTGGTGGTGTTGATGGTCTTGGTATTGGTCGTTGTGGTATGGTGGTGCCTGCTGTGGTATGGGCGTTGTCGTGGTGGTGGTCGTGGTGGTATGGTGGTGGTATGGTATTGGATGTCGTTGTGGTATGGTGGTGGGACGTGTGGTATGGTGGTGGTTGTGATGGTATGGCGGTGGTACTATGGTGGTGGATGTCGTGGTGGTATGATGGTGGAGTTCGTGGTGGTGACGGTCGTCGTGGTACGGTGGTGGTCGTGGTGGTATGGTCGTGCTGGTCGGGGTGGTATGTTGGTGGTCTTTGTGGTCGTGGTGGTATGTTGGTGGGCGTGTTGGTATCGTGGTGGTAGTCGTGGTGGTAAGGTGGTATGGTGTTGGTTGTGGTGGTATGGTGGTGGTATGGTGGTGGTATGGTCATGGTAGTTGTGGTGGTATGGTGGTGGTCGTGGTGTTATGGTGATGGTGGTCGTGGTGGTATGGGTTTGGTCTTTTTGGTATGGTGGTAGTCGTGGTGGTATGGTGGTTGTGATGGTATGCTGATGGTAATTGTTGTGGTGGTCGTGGCGGTTGTGTTGGTCGAGGTGTTAGTTGTGGTGGTATGGGGTTGGTCATTTGGGTATGGGGTGGTGATCGTGGTGGTATGGTGGTGGGCGTGGTGGTATTGTGTTGGTATGGTGGTGTTCGTGGTGGTTTGGTGGTGGTTAGTTGTGTTATGGTGGTATGGTGGTTGTTGGGTTGTGGTCGTGATGGTCTTGGTGGTATGATGGTTGTGGCGGTGTGGTGGTAGTCGTGGTGGTATGGTGATATTGGGCGTGGTGGTGTGGGTTGGTCTTTTTGGTCTAGTGGTGGTCGTGGTGGTATGATGGTAGTGATAGATTGGTGATGGTAACTGTGGTGGTGGTCGTGGTGGTTGTGTTGGATGTTGTGGTATGGGGTTGTTCTTTTTGGTATGGGGGTGGTGATCGTGGTGGTATCATGGTGGTCTTGGTGGTATGGTGGTGGTCGTTGTGGTGGTCCCTTTGGTCTTGGTGGTACGGTTGTTGTGGTGGTATGGTGGTCCTCGTGGTGGTATGGTGGTGGTCGTGGTGGTATGGCTGTTGTAATGGTATGGTGATGGTAATTGTGCTGGTGGTTGTGGAGGTCGTTATGGTGGTCGTGATGGTATGGGGTTTGTCTTTTTGGTATGGTGGTGGTCTTATGGTGGTGATCGTGGTGGTATGGCTGTTGTGATGGTATGGTGATGGTAGTTGTGGTGGTGTTCGTGGTGGTTGTGGAGGTCGTGGTGGTGGTCGTGGTGGTAAGAGGTTGGTCTTTTTGGTACGCGGGTGGTGATCGTGGTGGTATGGTGGTGGGCGTGGTGGTATAGTGGTGGTGGTCGTGGTGGTATGGTGGTGGTTTTCGTTATGGTGGTCCTCGTGCTATGGTGGTGGTCGTGGTGGCATGGATGTTGTGGTCGTGGTAGTGGTGGTGATCGTGGTGGTTGTCCTGGTGGTGTTGGTGGTCTTAGTATTGGTCGTTGTGGTATGGTGGTGCTCGCTGTGGTATGGGCGTTGTCGTGGTGGTGGTCGTAGCGGTATGGTGGTATGGTGTTGGATGTCGTTGTGGTATGGTGGTGGGCCGTGTGGTATGGTGGTGGTCGTGGTGGTATGGCGGTGGTGCTATGGTGGTGGATGTCGTGGTGGTATGGTGGTGGTATGATGGTGGTGTTCGCGGTGGTGACGGCCGTCGTGGTACGGTGGTGGTCGTGGTGGTATGGTCGTGCTGGTCGGGGTGGTATGTTGGTGGTCTTTGTGGTCGTGGTGGTATGTTGGTGGGCGTGTTGGTATCGTGGTGGTAGTCGTGGTGGTAGGGTGGTATGGTGTTGGTTTTTTTTTTTTATTCTTAAGATTCTTTATTGTTCTACATGCTCCATTACACTATGTAATACATGTTGGGTTTGCTTATTATAAATTTAACATTAATAATTACATAGATTTATACAGTTCAATTATTTTTTGTCAGATCAATTGCATTGGCATACTGAATATATTCTGTAAAATAACTTTTAGCAATTTCGACTTTAGTTGGTGGCCATTTTCCTCTTCTTTGAATTATTTTCCTTCTGAATGTTCTTCTTTTTTCTTCGAGATTTTTGCAGTCATAAATTATATGGTCTGTTGTTTGCTCTCCTCCATTACATGAACAACTTGGGTCATCTGTGATGTGGAACCTATAGTAGTATGCTTTAAGTCTTCCGTGTCCTGTCAGTAGTGTTGTAAGGTTTGCCGTTAGATTTATCCTTAACTTCAGTCTGTCTGCTACAGTAGGAAAGTATTGCTTTGTTTCCTGACCTTTAGTTGTTTCTTGCCATTGACTTTCCCAATGTTTTAGACTTTCTTGTCTTAGCGTTCTTCTAACAAAACTCTTTTGAAGTCTATTATAGCTGCATTCCTCTTCGTTTGTAATTGCTCTCTTTGCTAGTCGGTCTGCAATTTCATTGCCTTGTATCCCTATGTGTGCTTATGGTGTTGGTTGTGGTGGTATGGTGGTGGTATGGTCATGGTAGTTGTGGTGGTATGGTGGTGGTCCTGGTGTTATGGTGGTCATGGTGGTATCGTGATGGTGGTCGGGGTGGTTGTAGTGGTGGTATGGTGGTATGATGTGGTCTTGGTGGTATGGTGGTGGTCGTGCTGGTGTGGTGGTCGTCGTGGTGGTATGCTGATGGTGGTCGTGGTGGTATGGTGATGGTGGTCGTGGTTATATGATGGCGGTCATGGTGGTATGGTGGTGATGGTGGAGGTATCGTGATGGTGGTGGTCGTGTTGGTGGTCGTGGTGATGGTCGGGGTGGTATGGTGGTGGTCGCGGTGGTATGGTGATGGTGGTCCTGGCGGTGGTCGTGGTGGTGGTCGTGGTGGTGATCGTGTTGGTATGGTTTTGGTCGTGGTGGTATGGTGGTGGTCGTTGTGGTATGGTGGACGTGGTGGTCTTGGTGGTATGGTGGTTGTGGTGGTATGGTGGTGGTCGAGGTGGTATGGTGATGGTGGTCGTGGTGGTATGGGTTTGGTCTTTTTGTTATGGTGGTAGTCGTGGTGGTATGGAGGTTGTGATGGTATGCTGATGGTAATTGTGATGGTGGTCGTGGCGGTTGTGTTGGTCGAGGTGTTGGTTGTGGTGGTATGGGGTTGGTCATTTTGGTATGGGGTGGTGATCGTGGTGGTATGGTGGTGGGCGTAGTGGTATTGTGTTGGTATGGTGGTGGTCGTGGTGGAATGCTGGTGGTCGTTGTGGTATGGTGGTATGGTGGTGGTCGTGGTGGTGGACGTGGTGGTCTTGGTGGTATGGTGGTTGTGGTGGTATGGTGGTGGTCGAGGTGGTCTGGTGATGGTGGTCGTGGTGGTATGGGTTTGGTCTTTTTGGTATGGTGGTATTCGTGGTGGTATGGTGGTTGTGATGGTATGCTGATGGTAATTGTGGTGGTGGTCGTGGCGGTTGTGTTAGTCGAAGTGTTGGTTGTGGTATGGGGTTGGTCATTTTGGTATGGGGTGGTGATCGTGGTGGTATGGTGGTGGGCGTGGTGGTATTGTGTTGGTATGGTTCTGGTCGTGGTTGTTTAGTGCTGGTGGTATGGTGGTTGTTGGGTTGTGGTCGTGGTGGTCTTGGTGGTATGATGGTTGTGACGGTGTGCTGGTGGTCGTGGTGGTATGGTGATGTTGGGCGTGGTGGTATGGGGTTGGTCTTTTTGGTCTAGTGGTGGTCGTGGTGGTATGGTGGTTGTGATGGATTGGTGATGGTAACTGTGGTGGTGGTCGTGGTGGTTGTGGAGGTCGTGGTGGTGGTCGTGGTGGTATGGGGTTGGTCTTTTTGGTATGGGGGTGGTGGTCGTGGTGGTATAGCTGTGGGCGTGGTGGTATAGTGGTGGTGGTCGTGGTGGCATGGTGCAGGTTTTCGTAATGGTGGTCCTAGTGCTATGGTGGTGGTCGTGGTGGTATGGATGTCGTGGTCCAGGTAGAGGTGGTGGTCGTGGTGATTGTCCTGGTGGTGTTGGTGGTCGTGGTGGTGATTGTGGTGGTATGGTGGTGGATGTCGTGGTGGTATGGTGGTGGGCCTGGTGTGGTGGTGATCGTGGTGCTATGCTGGATGTTGTCGTGGTGGTATGGCGTTGGTGGTATGATGGTGGTGTTCGTGGTGGTGACGGTCGTCGTGGTATGGTGGTGGTCGTGGTGGTCGGGGTGGTATTTTGCTGGTCATGTTGGTATGGTGGTGGTCGTGATGGTCTGGTGGTATGGTGGTGGTCGTAGTGGTATGGTGGTGGTATGGTGATGTGGGTCATGTTGGTATGGTGGTGATCGTGGTGTTATGTTGTGGTCATGGTGGTATGCTGATGGTGGTCGTGGTGGTATGTTGGTCTGGAGGGTGGTCGTGGTGGTATGGTGGTATGATGGTGGTATGGTGGTGGTCGTGCTGGTATGGGGGTCGTCGTGTTGGTATGCTGATGGTCGTGGTGGTATGGTGATGGTGGTTGTGGTGGTATGATGGCATCGTGGTGGCATGGTGGTATGGCGTTATGGTGGTGTTATCGTGATGGTGGTGGTGGTCGTGGTGGTGCTCGGGGTGGTATAGTGCTGGTCGTGGTGGTATGGTGATGGTGGTTGTGGCGGTGGTCGTGCTGGTGGTCGTGGTGGTCGTGGGGGTGCTCGTGTTAGTATGGTGGTATTCGCGGTGGTATGGTGGTGGTCATAGTGGTATTGTGGTATGGTGGTGGTCGTGATGGTCTTTGTGGTATGGTGGTAGTGGTGGTGTGGTGGTCGTAGTGGGCTAGGTGGTATGGTGGTCATGGTGGTCTTGGTGGTATGGTGATGGTGTTCGTGTGGGCATGGGGTTGGTCGTTTTGGTATGGTGGTGGTCGTTGTCTTATGGTTGTGGTGGTGGTATGGCTGTTGTGATTCTATGGTGATGGTAATTGTGGTGGTCGTCGTGGTGGTTATGGAGGTCGTGGTGGTCGTAGTGGTATGGGGTTGGTCTTTTTGGTATGGGGGTGGTGATGGTGGTGGTATGATGGTGGGCGTGAGGGTATAGTGTTGGTGGTCGTGGTGGTATGGTGGTGGTTTTCGTAATGGTGGTCCTAGTGCTATTCTGGTGGTCGTGGTGGTATGGATGTTGTGGTCGTGGTAGTAGTGGTGATCGTGGTGTTTGTCCTGGTGCTGTTGGTGGTCGTGGTGGTATGGTGGTGGTCGCGGTGGTATGGGGTGGTTATGGTGCTGGTCGCGATGGTATGGTGGTGGATGTCGTGGTGGTATGGTGGTGGGCCTGGTGGTATGGTGGTGGTCGTTGTGATATGGTGGTGGTATGGTGGTGGATGTCGTGGTTGTATGGTGGTGGGCCTGGTGGTATGGTGGTGGTCGCGATGGTGGTGTTCGTGGTGGTATTGTTGGATGTTGTCGTGGTGGTATTGCGGTGGTGGTATGATGGTGGTGTTCGTGCTGGTGACGGTCGTCGTGGTATGGTGATGGTCGTGGTGGTATGGTCGTGGTGGTCGTGATGGTATGGTGGTGGTGGTCGTGGTGGTAGGGTGGTATGGTAGTGGTCGTGGTGGTATGGTAATGGTCATGGTGGTATGTTGGTTGTCGGGGTGGTGGTATGTTGGTATGATGGTGGTACGGTGGTGGTCGTGCTGTTATGGTGGTCGTCGTGGTGGTATGCTTATGGTGGTCGTGGTGGTGTGGTGATGGTGGTCGAGGTGGTATGATGGCGGTTTTGTGGCATGGCGGTATGGTGGTATTGTGGTGGTCGTGGTCGTATCGTGATGGTGGTGGTGGTGTGGTGATGGTGGTCGTGGTGGTATGATGGCGGTTTTTGTGGCATGGCGGTATGGTGGTATTGTGGTGGTCGTGGTCGTATCGTGATGGTAATGGTGGTCGTGGTGGTGGTCGTGGTGTTATGGTGGTGGTCGTGGTGGTATGGTGGTGGTCGTGGTGGTATGGTGGTGGTCGTGGTGGTATGGCGGTGGTCAGGGTGGTTGGTCCTGTTGGTCTTGGTGGTAGGGTGGTTGTGGTGTTATGGGTGTTGTGATGGTAGGGTGATGGTAACTGTGGTGGTGGTCGTGCTGGTTGTGGAAGTCGTGGTGGTGATCGTGGTGGTATGGGGTTTGTCTTTTTGGTATGGTGGTGGTCGTGTTCTTATTGTGGTGGTCGTGGTGGTATGGCTGTTGTGATGGTATGGTGATGGTAATTGTAGTGGTTGTCGTGGTGGTTGTGGTGGTCGTGGTGTTATGGGGGTTGTCGTGGTGGTATGGTAATGGTGGTCGTGGTGGTATGTTGGTTGTCGGGGTGGTTGTATGGTGGTATGATGGTGGTCTTGGTGGTATGATGGTGGTCTTGGTGGTATGTGGTGTTCGTGCTGGAATGGTGGTCGCCGTGGTGGTATGTTGATGGTGGTCGTGGTGGTATTGTGATGGTGGTCGTGGTGGTATGATGGTGGTCTTGGTGGCATGGTGGTATGGTGGTGGTCGTGGTGGTGGTCGTGGTGGTGATCGTGGTGGTGGTCGGAGTGGTATGGTGGTGGTCGCGGTGGTATGGTGGTGGTGGTCCTGGCGGTGGTCGTGGTGGTGGTCGTGTGGGTATGGCGGTGGTCTTGGTGGTATGGTGGTGGTGGATGTCGTGATGATATGGTGGTGGGCCTGGTGGTATGGTGGTGGTTATGGTGGAATGGTGATGGTGCTCGTGGTGGTATGTTGGTGGTTGGGGTGGTGGTCATGGTTGTATGGTGGTGTGATGGTGGTCTTGTGGGATGGTGGTGGTCATGCTGGTATGGGGGTCGTCGTGGTGGTATGCTGATGGTGGTCGTGGTGGTATGGTGCTGGTTGTCGTGGTGGTATGATGGCGGTCGTGGTAGCATGGTGGTATAGTGATATGGTGGTGGTCGTCGTGGTATCGTGATGGTGGTTGTGGTGGTATGGTGGTGGTCGTGGTGGTATGGTGGTTGTCGTGGTGTTATGGTTTTTATGGTGGTGGTCGTGGTGGTGGTCGTGCTGCTATAGTGATGGTGGTCGTGCTGGTATGGTGATGGTGGTCGTTGTGGTATGATTGCGGTTGTGGTGGCATTGTGGTATGGTGGTGGTCGTGGTGGTATCGTGATGGTGGTGGTCGTGGTGGTATGGGGTTGGTGTTTTTGGTATGGGGTGGTGTTCGTGGTGGTGGGCGTGGTGGTATAGTGTTGGTGGTCTTGGTGGTATGGTGGTGGTTTTCGTAATGGTGGTCCTAGTGCTATTGTGGTGGTCGTGGTGGTATGGATGTTGTGGTCGTGGTGGTATGGCAATGGTGGTCGTGGTAGTATGGGGTTGGTCTTTTTGGTATGCGGGTTGTGATCGCTGTGGTATTGTGGTGGGCGTGGTGGTATAGTGGTGGTGGTCGTGGTGGTATAGTGGTGGTTTTCGTTATGGTGGTCCTCGTGCTATGGTGGTGGTCGTGGTGGTATGGATGTTGTGGTCGTGGTGGTATGGATGTAGTGGTCGTGGTAGTGGTGGTGATCGTGGTGGTTTTCCTGGTGGTAATGGTGGTCTTGGTATTGGTCGTTGTGGTATGGTAGTGCTCGCTGTGGTATGGGCGTTGTCGTGGTGGTGGTCGTGGTGGTATGGTGGTGGTCGTGGTATGGTGTTGGATGTCATTATGGTATGCTGGTGGGCCATGTGGTACCGTGGTGGTCGTGGTGGTATGGTGGTGGTATGGTGGTGGATGTCGTGGTGGTATGGTGGTGGGCCTGGTGATATGTTGGTGGTCGCGATGGTGGTGATAGTGGTGGTATGGTGAATGTTGTCGTGGTAGTATGGCGGTGATGGTGGTATGAGGGTGGTTTTCGTGGCGGTGACGGTCGTCGTGGTATTGTGGTGGTCGTGGTGGTATGTCGCTGGTCATGTTGGTATGGTAGTGATGGTTGTGGTGGTAGGGTGGTATGGTGGTGGTCGTGGATGTGGTTGTGGTGGTATGTTGGTGGTCGTGGTGGTATGGTGGTGGTCATGTGGTTATGGTGGTGGTCATCGTGGTATGGTGATGGTCGTGGTGGCATGTTGGTGGTCGGGGTGGTGGTCGTGGTGGTATGGTGGTATGATGGTGGTCTTGGTGGTATGGTGGTGATCGTGCTGTTATGGTGGTCGTCGTGGTGGTTTGCTGATGGTGGTCGTGGTGGTATGGTGATGATGGTTGTGGTGGCATGGTGGTATGGTGGTGGTCGTGGTGGTGGTCGGGCTGGTATGGTGGTAGTCGCGGTGTTATTGTGATGGTGGTCGTGGCGGTGGTCGTGGTGGTGGTCGTCTTGGTATAGTGGTGGTCGTGGTGGTATGGTGGTGGTCGTTGTGGTATGGTGGTATGGTGGTGGTTGTGGTTGTGTTCGTGGTGGTCTTGGTGGTATGGTGGTTGTGGTGGTATGGTGGTGGTCGTGGTGATATGGTGATGGTGGTCTTGGTGGTATGGGGTTGGTCTTTTTGGTATGGTGGTGGTCGTGGTGGTATGGTGGTGGTCGTGGTGGTATGGTGGTGGTCGTGGTGGTATGGTGGATGTGATGGTATGGTGATGGTAATTGTGCTGGTGTTCGTGGTGGTTGTGTTGGTCGTGTTGGTGGTCTTGGTGGTATGGGGTTGGTCTTTTTGGTATGGGGGTGGTGATCGTGGTGGTATGATGGTGGTCTTGGTGGTACGGTGGTGGTGGCGCTGGTATGGAGGTCGCGGTGGTATGAGGGTGGTTGTGGTTGCATGGTGGTATTGTGGTGGTCGCGGTGGTATGGTCATGGTGGTGGTCGCGGTGATATGGTGATGGTGGTGGTGGCGGTGGTCGTGTTGGTATGGTGGGGGTCGTGTTGGTATGGTGGTGGTCGTGGTGGTATGGTTGTGGTGGTTGTTGTATGGTGGTATGTTGGTATGTTGGTGGTCTAGGTGGTCTTGTTGGAATGGTGGTTGTGGTAGTATGTTGGTGGTCGTGGTGGTATGGTAATGGTGGTCGTGGTAGTATGGGGTTGGTCTCTTTGGTATGCGGGTGGTGATCGTGGTGGTATTGTGGTGGGGTGGTGGTATAGTGGTGGTGGTCGTGGTGGTATGGTGGTGGTTTTCGTTATGGTGGTCCTCGTGCTATTGTGGTGGTCTTGGTGGTATGGATGTTGTGGTCGTGGTGGTATGGATGTTGTGGTCGTGGTAGTGGTGGTGATCGTGGTGGTTGTCCTGGTGGTGTTGGTGGTCTTGGTATTGGTCGTTTTGGTATGGTGGTGCTCGCTGTGGTATGGGCGATGTCGTGGTGGTGGTCGTGGTGGTATGGTGGTGGTCGTGGTGGTATGGTGGTGGTATGGTGTTGGATGTCGTAGTGGTATGGTGGTGGGCCGTGTGGTATGGTGGTGGTCGTGGTGCTGACGGTCGTCGTGGTACGGTGGTGGTCGTGGTGGTATGGTCGTGCTGGTATGTTGGTGGTCTTGGTGGTCGTGGTGGTATGTTGGTGGGCGTGTTGGTATCGTGGTGGTAGTCGTGATGGTAGGGTGGTATGGTGTTACGGTGGTGGTATGGTCACGGTAGTTGTGGTGGTATGGTGGTGGTCGTGGTTTTATGGTGGTGGTCATGGTGATATGGTGATGGTGGTCGTGGTGGTATGTTGGTGGTCGGGGTGGTGGTAGTGGTGGTATGGTGGTATGATGTGGTCTTGGTGGTATGGTGGTGGTCGTGCTGGTGTGGTGGTCGTCATGGTGGTATGCTGATGGTGGTCGTGGTGGTATGATGGCGGTCGTGGTGGTATGGTGGTGGTCGCGGTGGTGTAGTGATGGTGTTCGTGGCGGTGGTCGTGATGGTGGTCGTGATGTTGGTCGTGTTGGTATGGTGTTGGTCGTGGTGGTATGGTGGTGGTCGTTGTGGTATGGTGGTATGGTGGTGGTCGTGGTGGTATGGTGGCTGTGGTGGTATGGTGGTGGTCGAGGTGGTATGGTGATGGTGGTCGTGGTGGTATGGGTTTGGTCTTTTTGGTATGGTGGTCGTGGTGGTATGGAGGTTGTGATGGCATGCTGATGGTAATTGTGATGGTGGTCGTGGTGGTTGTGTTGGTTGTGGTGGTATGGGGTTGGTCATTTTGGTATGCGGTGGTGATCGTGGTGGTATGGCGGTGGGCGTGGTGGTATTGTGTTGGTATGGTGGTGGTCGTGGTGGTACGGTGGTGGTCGTGGGGGTACGGTGGTGGTCGTGGTGGTATGGTGGTTATCGTGGTGGTGGACGTGGTGGTCTTGGTGGTATGGTGGTGGTGGTCGAGGTGGTATGGTGATGGTGGTTGTGATGGTATGCTGATGGTAATTGTGGTGGTGGTCGTGGCGGTTGTGTTGGTCGAGGTGTTGGTTGTGGTGGTATGGGGTTGGTCATTTCAGTATGGGGTGGTGATCGTGGTGGTATGGTGGTGGGCGTGGTGGTATTGTGTTGGTATGGTGGTGGTCGTGGTGAGTTGGTGGTAGTAGTTGTGTTATGGTGGTATGGTGGTGGTCGTGGTGGTATGGTGGTGGTATGGTGTTGGATGTCGTAGTGGTATGGTGGTGGGCCGTGTGGTATGGTGGTGGTCGTGGTGCTGACGGTCGTCGTGGTACGGTGGTGGTCGTGGTGGTATGGTCGTGCTGGTATGTTGGTGGTCTTGGTGGTCGTGGTGGTATGTTGGTGGGCGTGTTGGTATCGTGGTGGTAGTCGTGGTGGTAGGGTGGTATGGTGTTACGGTGGTGGTATGGTCACGGTAGTTGTGGTGGTATGGTGGTGGTCGTGGTTTTATGGTGGTGGTCATGGTGATATGGTGATGGTGGTCGTGGTGGTATGTTGGTGGTCGGGGTGGTGGTAGTGGTGGTATGGTGGTATGATGTGGTCTTGGTGGTATGGTGGTGGTCGTGCTGGTGTGGTGGTCGTCATGGTGGTATGCTGATGGTGGTCGTGGTGGTATGATGGCGGTCGTGGTGGTATGGTGGTGGTCGCGGTGGTGTAGTGATGGTGTTCGTGGCGGTGGTCGTGATGGTGGTCGTGATGTTGGTCGTGTTGGTATGGTGTTGGTCGTGGTGGTATGGTGGTGGTCGTTGTGGTATGGTGGTATGGTGGTGGTCGTGGTGGTATGGTGGCTGTGGTGGTATGGTGGTGGTCGAGGTGGTATGGTGATGGTGGTCGTGGTGGTATGGGTTTGGTCTTTTTGGTATGGTGGTCGTGGTGGTATGGAGGTTGTGATGGCATGCTGATGGTAATTGTGATGGTGGTCGTGGTGGTTGTGTTGGTTGTGGTGGTATGGGGTTGGTCATTTTGGTATGGGGTGGTGATCGTGGTGGTATGGCGGTGGGCGTGGTGGTATTGTGTTGCTATGGTGGTGGTCGTGGTGGTACGGTGGTGGTCGTGGGGGTACGGTGGTGGTCGTGGTGGTATGGTGGTTATCGTGGTGGTGGACGTGGTGGTCTTGGTGGTATGGTGGTGGTGGTCGAGGTGGTATGGTGATGGTGGTTGTGATGGTATGCTGATGGTAATTGTGGTGGTGGTCGTGGCGGTTGTGTTGGTCGAGGTGTTGGTTGTGGTGGTATGGGGTTGGTCATTTCAGTATGGGGTGGTGATCGTGGTGGTATGGTGGTGGGCGTGGTTGTATTGTGTTGGTATGGTGGTGGTCGTGGTGAGTTGGTGGTAGTAGTTGTGTTATGGTGGTATGGTGGTTGTTGTGGTTGTGGTCGTGGTGGTCTTGGTGGTATGATGGTTGTGGCGGTGTGGTGGTTGTCGTGGTGGTATGGTGATGTTGGGCGTGGTGGTATGGGGTTGGTCTTTTTGGTCTAGTGGTGGTCGTGGTGATATGATGGTAGTCGTGGTGGTATGGTGTTTGTGATGGATTGGTGGTGGTAACTGTGGTGGTGGTCGTGGTGGTTGTGTTGGTCATGGTGGTACGAGGTTGTTCTTTTTGGTATGGGGGTGGTGATCGTGGTGGTATGATGGTGGTATCATGGTGGTCTTGGGGGTATGGTGGTGGTCGTTGTGGTGGTCCCTTTGGTCTTGGTGGTATGGTTGTTGTGGTGAAATGCTGGTACTCGTGGTGGTATGGTGGTCGTCGTGGTGGTATGGCTGTTTTGATAGTATGGTGATGGTAATTGTGCTGGTGGTTGTGGTGGTTCTGGTGGTTGTGGAGGTCGTGGTGGTGGTCGTGATGGTATGGGGTTTGTCTTTTTGGTATGGTGGTGGTCTTATGGTGGTGATCGTGGTGGTATGGCTGTTGTATTGGTATGGTGATGGTAGTTGTGGTGGTCGTCGTGGTTGTGGAGGTCGTGGTGGTGGTCGTGGTGGTAAGGGGTTGGTCTTTTTGGTATGCGGGTGGTGATCGTGGTGGTATGGTGGTGGGCGTGGTGGTATAGTGGCAGTGGTCGTGGTGGTATGGTGGTGGTTTTCGTTACGGTGGTCCTAGTGCTATGGTGGAGGTCGTGGTGGTATGGATGTTGTGGTCGTGGTAGTGGTGGTGGTCGTGGTGGTGGTCGTGGTGGTGTGGTGGTGGTCGTGGTGGAATGGTGGTGGTCGTGGTGGTATGGTGGTGGTCGTGGTGTTATGGTGGTGGTGGTATGGTGATGGATGTCGTAGTGGTATGGTGGTGGGCCTCGTGGTATTGTGGTGGTCGTGGTGGTATGGAGGAATGGTGGTGGTCGTGATGGTCTTGGTGGTATGGTGGTAGTGGTGGTGTGGTGGTGGTCTTGGTGGTATGGTGGTTGTGGAGGTCGTGGTGGTGGTCGTGGTGGTATGGGGTTGGTCTTTTTGGTATGGGGGTGGTGGTCGTGGTGGTATAGCGGTGGGCGTGGTGGTATAGTGGTGGTGGTCGTGGTGGCATGGTGCAGGTTTTCGTAATGGTGGTTCTAGTGCTATGGTGGTGGTCGTGGTGGTATGGATGTCGTGGTCCAGGTAGAGGTGGTGGTCGTGGTGATTGTCCTGGTGGTGTTGGTGGTCGTGGTGGTGGTTGTGGTGGTATGGTGGTGGATGTCGTGGTGGTATGGTGGTGGGCCTGGTGTGGTGGTGATCGCGGTGCTATGCTGGATGTTGTCGTGGTGGTATGGCGGTGGTGGTATGATGGTGGTGTTCGTGGTGGTGACGGTCGTCGTGGTATGGTGGCGGTCGTGGTGGTCGGGGTGGTATGTTGCTGGTCGTGTTGGTATGGTGGTGGTCGTGATGGTATGGTGGTATGGTGGTGGTCGTAGTGGTGTGGTGGTATGGTGATGTGGGTCATGGTGGTATGGTGGTGGTCGTGGTGTTATGTTGTGGTCATGGTGGTATGCTGATGGTGGTCGTGGTGGTATGTTGGTCGGGAGGGTGGTCGTGGTGGTATGGTGGTATGATGGTGGTATGGTGGTGGTCGTGCTGGTATGGGGGTCGTCGTGTTGGTATGCTGATGGTCGTGGTGGTATGGTGATGGTGGTTGTGGTGGTATGATGGCATCGTGGTGGCATGGTGGTATGGCGTTATGGTGGTGTTATCGTGATGGTGGTGGTGGTCGTGGTGGTGCTCGGGGTGGTATAGTGCTGGTCGTGGTGGTATGGTGATGGTGGTCGTGGCGGTGGTCGTGCTGGTGGTCGTGGTGGTCGTGGGGGTGCTCGTGTTAGTATGGTGGTAGTCGCGGTGGTATGGTGGTGGTCATAGTGGTATTGTGGTATGGTGGTGGTCGTGCTGGTCTTTGTGGTATGGTGGTAGTGGTGGTGTGGTGGTTGTAGTGGGCTAGGTGGTATGGTGGTCATGGTGGTCTTGGTGGTATGGTGATGGTGTTCGTGTGGGCATGGGGTTGGTCGTTTTGGTATGGTGGTGGTCGTTGTCTTATGGTTGTGGTGGTGGTATGGCTGTTGTGATTCTATGGTGATGGTAATTGTGGTGGTCGTCGTGGTGGTTATGGTGGTCGTGGTGGTCGTAGTGGTATGGGGTTGGTCTTTTTGGTATGGGGGTGGTGATGGTGGTGGTATGATGGTGGGCGTGAGGGTATAGTGTTGGTGGTCGTGGTGGTATGGTGGTGGTTTTCGTAATGGTGGTCCTAGTGCTATTCTGGTGGTCGTGGTTGTATGGATGTTGTGGTCGTGGTAGTGGTGGTGATCGTGGTGTTTGTCCTGGTGCTGTTGGTGGTCGTGGTGGTATGGTGGTGGTCGCGGTGGTATGGGGTGGTTATGGTGCTGGTCGCGATGGTATGGTGGTGGATGTCGTGGTGGTATGGTGGTGGGCCTGGTGGTATGGTGGTGGTCGTTGTGGTATGGTGGTGGTATGGTGGTGGATGTCGTGGTTGTATGGTGGTGGGCCTGGTGGTATGGTGGTGGTCGCGATGGTGGTGTTCGTGGTGGTATTGTTGGATGTTGTCGTGGTGGTATTGCGGTGGTGGTATGATGGTGGTGTTCGTGCTGGTGACGGTCGTCGTGGTATGGTGATGGTCGTGGTGGTATGGTCGTGGTGGTCGTGATGGTATGGTGGTGGTGGTCGTGGTGGTAGGGTGGTATGGTAGTGGTCGTGGTGGTATGGTAATGGTCATGGTGGTATGTTGGTTGTCGGGGTGGTGGTATGTTGGTATGATGGTGGTATGGTGGTGGTCGTGCTGTTATGGTGGTCGTCGTGGTGGTATGCTTATGGTGGTCGTGGTGGTGTGGTGATGGTGGTCGTGGTGGCATGATGGCGGTTTTTGTGGCATGGCGGTATGGTGGTATTGTGGTGGTCGTGGTCGTATCGTGATGGTGGTGGTGGTCGTGGTGGTGGTCGTGTTGTTATGGTGGTGGTCGTGGTGGTATGGTGGTGGTCGTGGTGGTATGGTGGTGGTCGTGGTGGTGTGGTGATGGTGGTCGTGGTGGTATGATGGCGGTTTTTGAGGCATGGCGGTATGGTGGTATTGTGGTGGTCGTGGTCGTATCGTGATGGTGGTGGTGGTCGTGGTGGTGGTCATGGTGTTATGGTGGTGGTCGTGGTGGTATGGTGGTGGTCGTGGTGGTATGGTGGTGGTCGTGGTGGTATGGCGGTGGTCATGATGGTTGGTCCTGTTGGTCTTGGTGGTAGGGTGGTTGTGGTGTTATGGGTGTTGTGATGGTAGGGTGATGGTAATTGTGGTGGTGGTCGTGCTGGTTGTGGAGGTCGTGGTGGTGATCGTGGTGGTATGCGGTTTGTCTTTTTGGTATGGTGGTGGTCGTGGTCTTATTGTGGTGGTCGTGGTAGTATGGCTGTTGTGATGGTATTGTGATGGTAATTGTAGTGGTTGTCGTGGTGGTTGTGGTGGTCGTGGTGTTATGGGGTGGTCGTGGTGGTATGGTAATGGTGGTCGTGGTGGTATGTTGGTTGTCGGGGTGGTTGTATGGTGGTCTTGGTGGTATGATGGTGGTCTTGGTGGTATGTGGTGTTCGTGCTGGAATGGTGGTCGCCGTGGTGGTATGCTGATGGTGGTCGTGGTGGTATGGTGATGGTGGTCGTGGTGGTATGATGGTGGTCTTGGTGGCATGGTGGTATGGTGGTTGTCGTGGTGGTGGTCGTGGTGGTGGTCGGAGTGGTATGGTGGTGGTCGCGGTGGTATGGTGGTGGTGGTCCTGGCGGTGGTCGTGGTGGTGGTCGTGGTGGTATGGTGGTGGTGGATGTCGTGGTGATATGGTGGTGGGCCTGGTGGTATGGTGGTGGTTATGGTGGAATGGTGATGGTGCTCGTGGTGGTATGTTGGTGGTCGGGGTGGTGGTCATGGTTGTATGGTGGTGTGATGGTGGTCTTGTGGGATGGTGGTGGTCATGCTGGTATGGGTGTCGTCGTGGTGGTATGCTGATGGTGGTCGTGGTGGTATGGTGCTGGTGGTCGTGGTGGTATGATGGCGGTCGTGGTAGCATGGTGGTATAGTGATATGGTGGTGGTCGTCGTGGTATCGTGATGGTGGTTGTGGTGGTATCGTGATGGTGGTGGTCGTGGTAGTCGTGTTGGTGGTCGGGGTGGTATGGTGGTGGTCGTGGTGGTATGGTGATGCTGGTCGTGGTGGTGGTGATGGTGGTCGTGATGGTATGGTGGTGGTCGTGGTGGTATGGTGGTTTTCGTGGTGTTATGGTTTTTATGGTGGTGGTCGTGGTGGTGGTCGTGGTGCTATAGTGATGGTGGTCGTGCTGGTATGGTGATGGTGGTCGTTGTGGTATGATGGCGGTTGTGGTGGCATTGTGGTATGGTGGTGGTCGTGGTGGTATCGTGATGGTGGTGGTCGTGGTGGTATGGGGTTGGTGTTTTTGGTATGGGGTGGTGATCGTGGTGGTGGGCGTGGTGGTATAGTGTTGGTGGTCTTGGTGGTAGGGTGGTGGTTTTCGTAATGGTGGTCCTAGTGCTATTGTGGTGGTCGTGGTGGTATGGATGTTGTGGTCGTGGTGGTATGGCAATGGTGGTCGTGGTAGTTTGGGGTTGGTCTTTTTGGTATGCGGGTTGTGATCGCGGTGGTATTGTGGTGGGCGTGGTGGTATAGTGGTGGTGGTCGTGGTGGTATGGTGGTGGTTTTCGTTATGGTGGTCCTCGTGCTATGGTGGTGGTCGTGGTGGTATGGATGTTGTGGTCGTGGTGGTATGGATGTATTGGTCGTGGTAGTGGTGGTGATCGTGGTGGTTTTCCTGGTGGTAATGGTGGTCTTGGTATTGGTCGTTGTGGTATGGTAGTGCTCGCTGTGGTATGGGCGTTGTCGTGGTGGTGGTCGTGGTGGTATGGTGGTGGTCGTGGTATGGTGTATGATGTCGTTATGGTATGCTGGTGGGCCGTGTGGTACGGTGGTGGTCGTGGTGGTATGGTGGTGGTGCTATGGTGGTGGATGTCGTGGTATGGTGCTGGGCCTGGTGGTATGGTGGTGGTCGTAGTGGTATGGTGGTGGTATGGTGGTGGGCCTGGTGATATGTTGGTGGTCGCGATGGTGGTGATAGTGGTGGTATGGTGAATGTTGTCGTGGTAGTATGGCGGTGATGGTGGTATGAGGGTGCTTTTCGTGGCGGTGACGGTCGTCGTGGTATTGTGGTGGTCGTGGTGGTATTTCGCTGGTCATGTTGGTATGGTAGTGATGGTTGTGGTGGTAGGGTGGTATGGTGGTGGTCGTGGATGTGGTCGTGGTGGTATGGTGGTGGTCATGGGGTTATGGTGGTGGTCATGGTGGTATGGTGATGGTCGTGGTGGCATGTTGGTGGTCGGGGTGGTGGTCGTGGTGGTATGGTGGTATGATGGTGGTCTTGGTGGTATGGTGGTGATCGTGCTGTTATGGTGGTCGTCGTGGTGGTTTGCTGATGGTGGTCGTGGTGGGATGGTCATGGTGGTCGTGTTGGTTGTGGTGGCATGGTGGTATGGTGGTGGTCGTGGTGGTGGTCGGGCTGGTATGGTGGTGGTCGCGGTGGTATTGTGATGGTGGTTGTGGCGGTGGTCGTGGTGGTGGTCGTCTTGGTATAGTGGTGGTCGTGGTGGTATGGTGGTGGTCGTTGTGGTATGGTGGTGGTTGTGGTTGTGGTGGTATGGTGGTGGTCGTGGTGATATGGTGATGGTGGTCGTGGTGGTATGGGGTTGGTCTTTTTGGTATGGTGGTGGTCGTGGTGGTATGGTGGTGGTCGTGGTGGTATGGTGGATGTGATGGTATGGTGATGGTAATTGTGGTGGTGTTCGTGGTGGTTGTGTTGGTCGTGTTGGTGGTCTTGGTGGTATGGGGTTGGTCTTTTTGGTATGGGGGTGGTGATCGTGGTGGTATGATGGTGGTCTTGGTGGTACGGTGGTGGTGGCGCTGGTATGGAGGTCGCGGTGGTATGAGGGTGGTCGTGGTTGCATGGTGGTATTGTGGTGGTCACGGTGGTATGGTCATGGTGGTGGTCGCGGTGATATGGTGATGGTGGTGGTGGCGGTGGTCGTGTTGGTATGGTGGGGGTCGTGTTGGTATGGTGGTGGTCGTGGTGGTATGGTTGTGGTGGTTGTGGTATGGTGGTATGTTGGTGGACTAGGTGGTCTTGGTGGAATGGTGGTTGTGGTAGTATGTTGGTGGTCGTGGTGGTATGGTAATGGTGGTCGTGGTAGTATGGGGTTGGTCTCTTTGGTATGCGGGTGGTGATCGTGGTGACATTGTGGTGGGATAGTGGTGGTGGTCGTGGTGGTATGGTGGTGGTTTACGTTATGGTGGTCCTCGTGCTATGGTGGTGGTCTTGGTGGTATGGATGTTGTGGTCGTGGTGGTATGGATGTTGTGGTCGTGGTGGTATGGATGTTGTGGTCGTGGTAGTGGTGGTGATCGTGGTGGTTGTCCTGGTGGTGTTGGTGGTCTTGGTATTGGTTGTTGTGGTATGGTGGTGCTCGCTGTGGTATGGGCGTTGTCGTGGTGGTCGTGGTGGTATGGTCGTGGTCGTGGTGGTATGGTGGTGGTATGGTGTTGGATGTCGTAGTGGTATGGTGGTGGGCCGTGTGGTATGGTGGTGGTCGTGGTGGTGACGGTCGTCGTGGTACGGTGGTGGTCGTGGTGGTATGGTCGTGCTGGTATGTTGGTGGTCTAGGTGGTCGTGGTGGTATGTTAGTGGGCGTGTTGGTATCGGGGTTGTAGTCGTGGTGGTAGGGTGGTATGGTGTTATGGTGGTGGTATGGTGGTGGTATGGTGACGGTAGTTGTGGTGGTATGGTGGTGGTCGTGGTTTTATGGTGGTGGTCATGGTGATATGGTGATGGTGGTCGTGGTGGTATGTTGGTGGTCGGGGTGGTAGTAGTGGTGGTGTGGTGGTATGATGTGGTCTTGGTGGTATGGTGGTGGTCGTGCTGGTGTGGTGGTCGTCATGGTGGTATGCTGATGGTGGTCGTGGTGGTATGATGGCGGTCGTGTGGTATGGTGGTGGTCGCGGTGGTGTAGTGATGGTGTTCGTGGCGGTGGTCGTGATGGTAGTCGTGATGTTGTTCGTGTTGGTATGGTGTTGGTCGTGGTGGTATGGTGGTGGTCGTTGTGGTATGGTGGTATGGTGGTGGTCGTGGTGGTATGGTGGTATGGTGGTGGTCGTGGTGGTATGGTGGCTGTGGTGGTATGGTGGTGGTCGAGGTGGTATGGTGATGGTGGTCGTGGTGGTATGGGTTTGGTCTTTTTGGTATGGTGGTCGTGGTGGTATGGAGGTTGTGATGTCATGCTGATGGTAATTTTGATGGTGGTCGTGGCGGTTGTGTTGGTTGTGGTGGTATGGGGTTGGTCATTTTGGTATGGGGTGGTGATCGTGGTGGTATGGCGGTGGGCGTTGTGGTATTGTGTTGGTATGGTGGTGGTCGTGGTGGTACGGTGGTGGTCGTGGGGGTACGGTGGTGGTCGTGGTGGTATGGTGGTGTTCGTGGTGGTGGACGTGGTGGTCTTGGTGGTATGGTGGTGGTGGTCGAGGTGGTATGGTGATGGTGGTCGTGGTGGTATGGGTTTGGTCTTTTTGGTATGGTGGTAGTATGGTGGTTGTGATGGTATGCTGATGGTAATTGTGGTGGTGGTCGTGACGGTTGTGTTGGTCGAGGTGTTGGTTGTGGTGGTATGGGGTTGGTCATTTCAGTATGGGGTGGTGATCGTGGTGGTATGGTGGTGGGCGTGGTGGTATTGTGTTGGTATGGTGGTGGTCGTGGTGACTTGGTGGTAGTAGTTGTGTTATGGTGGTATGGTGGTTGTTGTGGTTGTGGTCGTGGTCGTGGTGGTCTTGGTGGTATGATGGTTGTGGCGGTGTGGTGGTTGTCGTGGTGGTATGGTGATGTTGGGCGTGGTGGTATGGGGTTGGTCTTTTTGGTCTAGTGGTGGTCGTGGTGATATGATGGTAGTCGTGGTGGTATGGTGTTTGTGATGGATTGGTGGTGGTAACTGTGGTGGTGGTCGTGGTGGTTGTGTTGGTCGTGGTGGTACGAGGTTGTTCTTTTTGGTATGGGGGTGGTGATCGTGGTGGTATGATGGTGGTATCATGGTGGTCTTGGGGGTATGGTGGTGGTCGTTGTGGTGGTCCCTTTGGTCTTGGTGGTATGGTTGTTGTGGTGAAATGCTGGTACTCGTGGTGGTATGGTGGTCGTCGTGCTGGTATGGCTGTTGTGATAGTATGGTGATGGTAATTGTGGTGGTAGTTGTGGTGGTCGTCGTGGTTGTGGAGGTCGTGGTGGTGGTCGTGGTGGTAAGGGGTTGGTCTTTTTGGTATGCGGGTGGTGATCGTGGTGGTATGGTGGTGGGCGTGGTGGTATAGTGGCGGTGGTCGTGGTGATATGGTGGTGGTCGTGGTGGAATGGTGGTGGTCGTGGTGGTGGTCGTGGTGTTATGGTGGTGGTGGTATGGTGGTGGATGTCGTAGTGGTATGGTGGTGGGCCTCGTGGTATTGTGGTGGTCGTGGTGGTATGGAGGAATGGTGGTGGTCGTGATGGTCTTGGTGGTATGGTGGTTTGGTGGTGGTCTTGGTGGTATGTTGATGGTGTTCATGTGGACATGGGGTTGGTCATTTTGGTATGGTGGTGGTCGTGGTGGTATGGCTGTTGTGATAGTATGGTGATGGTAACTGTGTGGTCGTCGTGGTGGTTGTGGAGGTCGTGGTGGTGGTCGTGGTGGTATGGGGTTGGTCTTTTTGATATGGGGGTGGTGATCGTGTTGGTATAGCGGTGGGCGTGGTGGCATGGTGGTGGTTTTCGTAATGGTGGTCCTAGTGCTATGGTGGTGGTCGTGGTGGTATGGATGTCGTGGTCCAGGTTGGGGTGGTGGTCGTGGTGATTGTCGTGGTGTTGGTGGTCGTGGTGGTGGTTGTGGTGGTATGGTGGTGGATGTCGTGGTGGTATGATGGTGGGCCTGGTGGTATGGTTGTGGTGGTGGTGATCGTAGTGCTATGCTGGATGTTGTCCTGGTGGCATGGCGGTGGTAGTATGATGGTGGTGTACGTGGTGGTGACGGTCGACGAGGTATGGTGGTGGTCGTGGTGGTCGGGGTGGTATGTGGCTGGTCGTGTTGGTATGGTGGTAGTCGTGATGGTATGGTGGTATGGTGGTGGTCGTGGTGGTATGGTGATGTGGGTCGTGGTGGTATGGTGGTGGTCGTGGTGTTATGTTGTGGTCATGGTGTTATGCTGATGGTTGTCGTGGTGGTATGTTGGTCGGGATGGTGGTCGTGGTTGTATGGTGGTATGATGGTGGTCTTGGTGGTATGGTGGTGGTCGTGCTGGTATGGGGGTCGTCGTGTTGGTATGCTGATGGTGGTTGTGGTGGTATGGTGATGGTGGTCGTGGTGGTATGATGGCATCCTGGTGGCATGGTGGTATGGTGTTATGGTGGTGTTATCGTGATGGTGGTGGTCGTGGTGGTCCTCGGGGTCGTATGGTGCTGGTCGCGGTGGTATGGTGATGGTGGTCGTGGTGGTGGTCGTGGTGGTGGTCGTGGGGGTGCTCGTGTTGGTATGGTGGTGGTCGCGGTGGTATGGTGGTGGTCATAGTGGTATTGTGGTATGGTGGTGGTCGTGCTGGTCTTGGTGGTATTGTGGTAGTGGTGATGTGGTGGTCGTGGTGGGCTAGGTGGTATGGTGGTCGTAGTGGTCTTGGTGGTATGGTGATGGTGTTCGTGTGGGCATGGGGTTGGTTATTTTGGTATGGTGGTGGTCGTTGTCTTATGGTGGTGGTCGTGGTGGTATGGCTGTTGTGATTCTATGGTTGATGGTAATATTGGTGGTCATCGTGGTGGTTATTGAGGTCGTGGTGGTGGTCGTGGTGGTATGGGGTTGGTCTTTTTGGTACGGGGGTGGTGATCGTGGTGGTATGGTGGTGGGCGTGGTGGTATAGTGTTGGTGGGCGTGGTGGTATGGTGGTGGTTTTCGTAATGGTTGTCCTAATGCTATTCTTGTGGTCGTGGTAGTATGGATGTTGTGGTCGTGGTAGTGGTGTCGATCGTTGTGTTTGTCCTGGTGCTGTTGGTGGTCGTGGTGGTATGGTGGTGGTCGCGGTGGTATGGGGGTGGTTATGGTGGTGGTCGCGGTGGTATGGTGGTGGTATGGTGATGGTATGGTGGTGGATGTCGTGGTGGTATGGTGGTGGGCCTGGTGGTATGGTGGTGAACGTTGTGGTATGGTGGTGGATGTCGTGGTTGTATGGTGGTGGGCCTGGTGGAATGGTGGTGGTCGCGATGGTGGTGATCGTGGTGGTATGGTGGATGTTGTCGTGGTGGTATTGCGGTGGTGGTATGATGGTGGTGTTCGTGGTGGTGACGGTCGTCGTGGTATGGTGATGGTCGTGGTGGTCGTGATGGTATGTTGGTGGTCGTGTTGGTATGGTGGTGGTCGTGGTGGTAGGGTGGTATGGTGGTGGTCGTGGTGGTGGTCGTGGTGGTGGTTGTGGTGTTATGGTGGTGGCCGTGGTGGTATGGTAATGGTCGTGGTGGTATGTTGGCTGTCGGGGTGGTGGTATGGTGGTATGATGGTGGTCTTGGTGTTATGGTGGTGGTCGTGCTGGCATGGTGGTTGTCGTGGTGGTATGCTTATGGTGGTCGTGGTGGTGTGGTGATGGTGGTCGTGGTGGTATGATGGCGGTTGTTGTGGCATTGTGGTTTGGTGGTATGGTGGTGGTCGTGGTGGTGGTTGTGTTGTTATGGTGGTGGTCGTGGTGGTATGGTGGGTGTCGTGGTGGTATGGTGGTGGTCATGGTGGTTGGTCCTGTTGGTCTTGGTGGAACGGTGGTTGTGGTGGTGTTTGTGGTGTTATGGGTGTTGTGATGGTATGGTGATGCTAATTGTGGTGGTGGTCGTGGTGGTTGTGGAGGTCGTGGTGGTAATCGTGGTGGTATGGGGTTTGTCTTTTTGGTATGGTGGTGGTCGTGGTGGTATGGCTGTTGTGATGGTATGGTGATGGTAATTGTAGTGGTTGTCGTGGTGGTTGTGGTGGTATGGTGGTGGTCGTGGTGTTATGGGGGTGGTCGTAGTGGTATGTTAATGGTGGTCGTGGTGGTATGTTGGTTGTCGGGGTGGTTGTATGGTGGTATGATGGTGGTCTTGGTGATATGATGGTGGGCTTGGTGGTATGTGGTGTTCGTGCTGGTATGGTGGTCGCCGTGGTGGTATGCTGATGGTGGTCGTGGTGGTATGGTGATGGTGGTCGTGGTGGTATGATGGTGGTCTTGGTGGCATGGTGGTATGGTGGTGGTCGTGGTGGTGGTCGTGTTGGTATTCGGAGTGGTATGGTGGTGGTCGCGGTGGTATGGTGGTGGTCGCGGTGGTATGGTGGTGGTGGATGTCGTGGTGATATGGTGGTGCGCCTGGTGGTATGCTGGTGGTCGCGCTGGTGGTGATCGTAGTGGTATGGTGGATCTTGTCGTGGTGGTAAGGCGGTGGTGGTGGTGGCGGTGGCGGTCGTCGTGGTATGGTGCTGGTTGTTGTGGTATGGTCGTGGTCGTCGTGGTGGTATGTTGGTGGTCGTGTTGGTATGGTGGTGGTGGTCGTGGTGGTAGGGTGGTATGGTGGATGTCGTTATTGTGTACATGTTGGTATGGTGATGGTGATCGTGGTGGTATGGTGGTGGTATTGGTGGAATGGTGATGGTGCTCGTGGTGGTATGTTGGTGGTCGGGGTGTTGGTCATGGTTGTATGGTGGTGTGATGGTGGTCTTGGTGGTACGGTGGTGGTCATGCTGGTATGGGGGTCGTCGTGGTGGTATGTTGATGGTGGTCGTGGTTGTATGGTGCTGATGGTCGTGGTGGTATGATGGCGGTCGTGGTGGCATGGTGGTATAGTGGTATGGTGGTGGTCGTGGTGGTATCGTGATGGTGGTGGTTGTGGTGGTATCGTGATGGTGGTGGTCGTGGTGGTGGTGGTGTTGGTGGTCGGGGTGGTACGGTGGTGGTCGTGGTGGTATGGTGATGCTGGTCAATGCGGTGGTCCTGGTGGTGGTGGTCGTGATGGTGGTCGTGGTGGTATGGGTTTGGTCTTTTTGTTATTGTGGTGATCATGGTGGTATGGTGGTTGTGATGGTATGGTGATGGTAGTGGTGGTTGTGGCGGGCGTGGTGGTGTTCGTGGTGGTATCGTGATGGTGGTGGTGGTCGTGGTGGTGGTCGTGTTGTTATGGTGTTGGTCGTGGTGGTATGGTGGGTGTCGTGGTGGTATGGTGGTGGTCATGGTGGTTGGTCCTGTTGGTCTTGGTGGTACGGTGGTTGTGGTGGTATGGTGGTGTTTGTGGTGTTATGGGTGTTGTGATGGTGTTGTGATGGTGTGGTGATGGTAATTGTGGTGGTGGTCGTGGTGGTTGTGGAGGTCGTGGTGGTAATCGTGGTGGTATGGGGTTTGTCTTTTTGGTATGGTGGTGGTCGTGGTGGTATGGCTGTTGTGATGGTATGGTGATGGTAATTGTAGTGGTTGTCGTGGTGGTTGTGGTGGTATGGTGGTGGTCGTGGTGTTATGGGGGTGGTCGTAGTGATATGGTAATGGTGGTCGTGGTGGTATGTTGGTTGTCGGGGTGGTTGTATGGTGGTATGATGGTGGTCTTGGTGATATGATGGTGGGCTTGGTGGTATGTGGTGTTCGTCCTGGTATGGTGGTCGCCGTGGTGGTATGCTGATGGTGGTCGTGGTGGTATGGTGATGGTGGTCGTGTTGGGATGATGGTGGTCTTGGTGGCATGGTGGTATGGTGGTGGTCGTGGTGGTGGTCGTGGTGATCGTGGTGGTATTCGGAGTGGTATGGTGGTGGTCGCGGTGGTATGGTGGTGGTCGCGGTGGTATGGTGGTGGTGGATGTCGTGGTGATATGGTGGTGCGCCTGGTGGTATGCTGGTGGTCGCGCTGGTGGTGATCGTAGTGGTATGGTGGATCTTGTCGTGGTGGTAAGGCGGTGGTGGTGGCGGTGACGGTCGTCGTGGTATGGTGCTGGTTGTTGTGGTATGGTCGTGGTCGTCGTGGTGGTATGTTGGTGGTCGTGTTGGTATGGTGATGGTGGTCGTGGTGGTAGGGTGGTATGGTGGATGTCGTTATTGTGGACATGGTGGTATGGTGATGGTGGTCGTGGTGGTATGGTGATGGTCGTGGTGTTATGGTGGTGGTCATGGTGGAATGGTGATGGTGTTCGTGGTGGTATGTTGGTGGTCGGGGTGTTGGTCATGGTTGTATGGTGGTGTGATGGTGGTCTTGGTGGTATGGTGGTGGTCATGCTGGTATGGGGGTCGTCGTGGTGGTATTCTGATGGTGGTCGTGGTTGTATGGTGCTGATGGTCGTGGTGGTATGATGGCGGTCGTAGTGGCATGGTGGTATAGTGGTATGGTGGTGGTCGTGGTGGTATCGTGATGGTGGTGGTTGTGGTGGTATCGTGATGGTGGTGGTCGTGGTGGTTGTCGTGTTGGTGGTCGGGGTGGTACGGTGGTGGTCGTGGTGGTATGGTGATGCTGGTCAAGGCGGTGGTCCTGGTGGTGGTGGTCGTGATGGTGGTCGTGGTGGTATGGTGGTTGTCGTTGTGGTATGGTTTTTATGGTGGTGGTCGTGGTGGTGGTCGTGGTGCTATAGTGATGGTGGTCGTGGTGGTATGGGTTTGGTCTTTTTGTTATTGTGGTGGTCATGCTGGTATGGTGGTTGTGATGGTATGGTGATAGTAGTGGTGGTTGTGGTGGTCGTGGTGGTGTTCGTAGTGGTATGGGTTGGTCTTTTTGGTATGGGGGTGGTGGTCATCGTGGTATGGTGGTGGTATGGTGGTTGTGGTGGTATGGTTATTGTAGTTGTAGTCATGGTGCTCGTGGTAGTTGTGGTGGTCTAGGTGGTATGGGGTTGTGGTCTTGGTGGTATGGTGGTGGTCGTGGTGGTATGGTGGCTGTGATGGCATGGTGGTGGTCGTGGTGGTATGGGGTTGGTCTTTTTTGTATGGGGGTAGTGGTCGTGTTGGTATGGTGGTGGTCGGGGTAGTATGGTGTTGGTCACGGTGGTATGGTGATGAGGGTCGCGGTGGTGGTCGTGTTGGTATGGTGTTAGTTGTGGCGGTATGGTGGAATGGTGATGGTCGTGGTGGTATGGTGGTTGTGGTGGAATGGTGGTGGCGGTGGTATGGTGATGATGGTCGAAGTTGTATGGGGTTGGTTTTTTTGTAATGGTGGTGGTCGTGGTGGTATGGTGGTTGTGATGGTATGGTAATGGTAATTGTGGTAGTGGCCGTGGTGATTGTGGTGGTCGTGGTAGTGGTCGTCTGGGTATGGGGTTGGTCTTTTTGCTATGGGGGTGGTGGGCTTGGCGGTATGGTGGTGCTCGTGGTGGTTTGGTGGTGGTATTCGTTATGGGGGTCCTAGTGCTATGGTGGTGGTCGTGGTGGTATGGATGTTGTGGTCGTGGTAGTGGTGGTGGTCGTGGTGGTTGTCCTGTTGGTGTTGGTGATCGTGGTGGTGGTCGTGGTGGTATGGTTGTGGTCGCAGTGGTATGCGGGTGGTCATGGTGGTGGTCGTGGTGGTATGGTGGTGGATGTCCTGGTGGTAAGGTGGTGTTGGTATGGTGTTGGATGTCGTGGTGGTATTGTGGTGGGCGTGGTGGTATGTTGGTGGTCGCGATGGTGGTGATCGTGGTGGTATGGTGGTGTGATGGTGGTCTTGGTGGTATGGTGGTGGTCGTGCCCGTATGGTGGTCGTCGTGGTGGTATGCTGATGGTGGTCGTGGTGGTATGGTGATCGTGGTCGTGGTGGTATGATGGCGGTCGTGGCGTTATTGTGTTATGGTGGTATGGCGGTGGCCGTGGTGGTGTCGTGATGGTGGTGGTCGTGGTGGTGGTCGGGGTAGAATGGTGGTGGTCGTGGTGGTATGGTGACGGTTGTCGCGGCGGTGGTTGTGGTGGACGTGGTGGTGGTCGTGTTGGTGTGGTGGTGGTATGGTTATATGGTGGTGGTCGTGGTGGTGGTCGTGGTGGTCTTGGTGTTATGGTGGTTGTGGTGGTATGGTGGTGGTCGTTGAGGTATGGTGATGGTGGTCGTGGTGGTATGGGTTTGATCTTTTTGGTATGGTGGTGGTCGTGGTGGTATGGTGGTTGTGATGGTAGGGTGATGGTAGGTAATTGTGGTGGTGGTCGTGGTGGTTGTGGTATGGGTTGGTCTTTTGGAATGGGTAGGTGGTCATGGTGGTATGGTGGTGGTCGTGGTGGTATGGTGGTTGTGGTGGTATGGTGGTTGTCGTGGTGGTATGGGGTTGGTCTTTTTGGTATGGGGGTGGTGATCGTGGTGGTATGGTGGATATCGGGGTAGTATGGTGTTGGTCGCGGTGGTATGGTGATGAGGGTCGTGGTGGTGGTCGTGGTTGTGGCGGTATGGTGGTATGGTGGTGGTCCTGGTGTTGGTCGTTGTGGTATGGTGATGGTGGTCGTGGTTGTATGGTGGTTGTGGTGGAATGTCGGTGGCCGTGGTGGTATGGTGATAGTGGTCGTGGTGGTATTGGGTTGGGCATTTTGGTATGGTGGTGGTCGTGGTGGTGTGGTGGTCGTGGTGGTGTAATGGTTGTGATCGTATGGTAATGGTAATTGTGGTGGTGGTCCTGGTGGTTGTGGTGGTCGTGGTGGTGGTCGTCTGGGTATGGGGTTGGTCCTTTTGCTATGGGGGTGGTGGTCGTGGTAGTGGTGGTGGTGGTGCTGTTGGTGTTGGTGGTCGTGGTGGTATGGTTGTGGTCGCGTTGGTATGGGCGTGGTCGTGGTGGTATGGGCGTGGTCGTGGTGGTATGGATGTGTTGGTCGTGGTAGTGGTGGTGGTTGTGCTGTTGGTGTTGGTGGTCGTGGTGGTATGGTTGTGGTCGCGGTGGTATAGGCGTGGTCGTGGTGGTAGTGGTGGTCGTGGTGGTCACGGTTATGATCGTGGTGGTATGGTGGATTTTGTTGTCGTGGTATGGCGGTTGTGGTGGTATGGTGTTGGTGTTCGTGGTGGTGACGGTCGTCGTGGTATGGTGGTGGTCGTTGTGGTATGGTCCTGGTGATCGTGGTGGTATGTTGGTGGTCGTGTTGGTATGGTGGTGGTAGGGTGGTATAGTGGTGGTCGTGGTGCTGGTATGGTGGTGGTATGGTGATGGTCGTGGTGGTATGGTGGTGGACGTGGTGTTATAGTGGTGGTCATGGTGGAATTGTGATGGTGGTCGTGGTGGTATGTTGGTGGTCGGGGTGGAGGTCGTGGTGATATTGTGGTATGATGGTGGTCTTGGTGGTATGGTGGTCGTCGTGGTGGTATGCTGATGGTGGTCGTGGTGGTATGGTGGTGGTCGTGGTGGTATGGGATTGGTCTTTTTGGTATGGGAAGGTGATCGTGGTATGGTGGTGGTCGTTGTGGTATGGTGATGGTTTTCGTTATGGTGGTCCTAGAGCTATGGTGGTGGTCGTGGTGGTATGGTGATGGTGGTCGTGGTGGTATGTTGGTTGTCGAGGTGGTGGTAGTGGTGATATGGTGGTCTTGGTAGTATGGTGGTGGTCGTGGTGGTATGCTGATGGTGGTCGTGGTGGTATGGTGGTGGTCGTGGTGGTATGGGATTGGTCTTTTTGGTATGGGAAGGTGATCGTGGTATGGTGGTGGTCGTGGTGGTATGGTGATGGTTTTCGTTATGGTGGTCCTAGAGCTATGGTGGTGGTCGTGGTGGTATGGTGATGGTGGTCGTGGTGGTATGTTGGTTGTCGAGGTGGTGGTAGTGGTGATATGGTGGTCTTGGTAGCATGGTGGTGGTCGTGGTGGTATGCTGATGGTGGTCGTGGTGGTATGGTGATGGTGGTCGTGGTGGTATGATGGCGGTGGTCTTGGTGGTATGATGGCTGTCGTGTTGGCATGGTGGTATGGTGGTATCGTTTTGGTGGTGGTATCATGATGGTGGTGGTTGTAGTGGTGGTTTTGGTGGAGGTCGTGGTGGTATGGTGATGGTGGTCGTGGTGGCATGGTGGTATGGTAGTAGCGTGTTGGTCGTGGTGGTATCGTGATGGTGGTGGTTGTAGTGGTGGTATAGTGGTGGTCACGGTGGTATGGTGATGGTGGTCGTGGCAGTGGTCGTGGTCGTGGTGGTATGGTGGTGGTCGTGGTGGTATGGTGGTTATGATGGTATGGTGATGGTAATTGTTGCGGTGGTCGTGTTGGTTGTGGTGGTCGTGGTGGTTGTCGTGGTGGTATGGTTTGGTCTTTTTGGTATGGGGGTGGTTATCGTGGTATGGTGGTGGTCGTGGTGGTGGTCGTCGTGGTATGGTGGTGGTATGGTTGTGGATGTCGTAGTGGTATGGCTGTGGGCCTGGTGCATAGGTGGTGGTTGCGTTAGTGGTGATCGTGGTGGTATGGAGGATGTTTTCGTGGTGGTATTGCGGTATTGGTATGATGGTGGTGTTCGTGGTGGTGATTGTCGTCGTGGTATGGTGGTGGTCGTGGTCGTATGGTCGTGGTGATCGTGGTCGTATGGTGCTGGTCGTTTTGGTGGTATGGTGGATGTATGGTGATGGTATGGTGATGGTCGTGGTGTTATGGTGGTGGTGGTATGATGGTGGTCTTGGTGGTATGGTGGTGGTCGTGCTGGTATGGTGGTCGTCGTGGAGGTATGCTGATGGTGGTCGTGGTGGTATGGTGATGGTGGTCGTTGTGGTATGATGGCGGTCGTGGTGGCATGGTGGTATGGTGGTGGTCGTGGGGGTATCGTGATGGTGGTGGTGGTCGGGTTGGTATGGTGGTGGTCGTGGTGGTATGGTGCTGGTATGGTGGTGGATGTCGTGGGGGTATGGTGGTGGTCGCGGTGGTGGTGATCGTGTAGGTATGGTGGATGCTGTCGTGGTGGCATGGTGGTTTGGTGGTGGTCGTTGTGGTATCGTGATGGTGATGGAGGTGGTCGTGGTGTTCGTCGGGGTGTAATGGTGGTGGTCGCTGTGGTGTGGTGATGGTGGTCGTGGCGGTGGTCGCGGTGGTGGTCGTGTTGGTATGGTGGTGATCGTGGTGGTATGGTGGAATGGTGGTTTTCGTGGTGGTCTTAGTGGTATGGTGGTTGTGGTGGTATGGTGGTGGTTGTGGTGGTATGGGGTTGGTCCTTTTGGTATGGTGGTGGTCGTGGTGGTATGGTGGTTGTGATGGAATGGTGATGGTAATTGTGGTGGTGGTCGTGGTGATTGTGATGGTTGTGGTGGTCGTGGTGGTATGGTGGTTGTGGTGGTATGGTGATGGTAATTGTAGTTGTCGTTGCGGTTGTGGTGGTCGTAGTGGTTGTGGTGGTCGTGGTGGTATGCGGTTGGTCTTTTTGGTATGGGGGTGGTGGTCGTGGTGCTCTTGGTGGTATGGTGGTTGTGGTGGTATGGTGGTAGTCGTGGTGGTATGGGGTTGGTCTTTTTGGTATGGGAGTGGTCGTGGTGGTATGGTGGTGGTCGGAGTGGTATGGTGGTGGTCGTGGTGGTATGGTGCTATGGTGATGGTTATTGTGGTGGTCGTGGTGGTATAGTGCTGGTGGTCTTACTGTTACATAAAGATAGGGACAGAAGTATCAAAAAGATTTGGAACAAGATGAAGATTACTACAAGGATGCTGCATCTGGCCAACGGTTTTGAAAATTTGTATGGACGTCAGGCTACAAGTTTGGACCAAAATGGGACTAGAGGTAACATCAGATATGATATTATTTGACAGTGTGTACACCCCGTAAAGCTTGGCAAACCTATCATCTAATTTTGTATCGAGCCACCCGCCATGTACAGGTGAACAAGTGCATCTGTCTTCCGCTGTTTGGAAAGAAAAGCATCACGGATATTACGTATCAGTTGATATTTCAGAAGGTAACTTTCAGTGGTATAGTAGGTGCAGCGTCTTCATACGTTCCTCGCAGTTTACTACTCAGTCTTCTTTGAATATGAAAACAACCGTGCTGGAGTCTAGAAGGTGTCTCATATAAAATCAAAGGCTTTTGTAATATCCGCGTAACAACCATTATCATAGCTTGGATTTTTATGTCATCACTAAAGGCCGGAGGGATGTGCGCTCGCAAGCGATACGGGTCAGTTGGACGCAGAGTATGAATGACGTCAGAAGTACAGCACGGCCATCAAATAACTGCCACTAGAAGCAAGAGTCAAGGATAACGTAACCTGTACTGTGCGAACTAGTGGAGCATTGCCTTGCAGGTTGTTTACATGCGCGAGCGATAACAGTGAAGTCCATGTGCAGTATACTTATGGAAGAACGCACACGCCTCCGGCCTTTAGTGCACACAGCCTAGAACTTTCAATGTGTTGGTCAAGGAAATATTAAAAGATTCTCTGCAGTATTTTTTCCTTAAACATTTATTTGTATGAATTTTTAATTTTAAAAACATTACAAATAAAACAAACTTTGTTTCCTTGTTTCTTACCCAATAATTTAAAAGCTAAATTTTCAGACAAAGCGTCATTACTGTATCTTCTGTATGAAATATCATGGCTTTCTGTGGAATTTGGAGTTATATATATGTAGTAAAATACAAGCCAATTATTTCCTAACTAGAGTTATCTTTTCTCCTTTGTTCCTTTTTAATTTTGATATATTATTGTCTCTAACGTACTTTGTTTTTACAACCACTAAACTTTGTGTTTTATATGTTCACAAGGAAGAAGCGTTTAAATAAAATAAAACTTTTAAATTTTCAAGCACCCTAGTATTAGATTACTAGTGCACTATTCCAAACAAAAATAAACACTAATAGTTTCAGATTCTCTATTCACTCCATCTTTTATCAAAATTGTTTTGGTTTCTATTTCTCTTATACAGAGGTGCAACCTTTTTGGGTTAATATAATCTATGCTTAATTTAAGTTCTATGTCTAACTCATTTCTAATGCGTTAACAATATTCACTTCGGTTTTGGTTATGAATTAGTTAGCAGTTCGTATTTTGCAGTAAAACTTCATTTTTTATAGTTTAAACCATTGTATTGGGGAATTCTGTTTTCGAAGCTCGTATAAGAATTGCCATGTTGATTCAAAACATGAAGTTGGGTCTTTAATTGAACTTTCAACTCCTGGCACGAGTGCAGAAGGGATGAGCGTTTTTCTTCAGTCCATAGAAGGTATAATGGACGAAGTACTGCTGTCGCTTGAAATGCTTTCTAAGGACAACAGCTTGAGTTTTCTCTGGTATAAATGAACGATGTTCTTTTACCTAAAAATTCTATATCCATGTTTAAATCGAAATGGCGTTCCTTCTCTCGTGTGTGTGTGTTTTTGTTGTGTTTAACGCCAACTTTTGCTGCATACGGCACCGCAGGCGGTGACACTGATGGTACATGGAATGAAGATGGAGCACCGGTGGAATGAGATGGTGGGGGGAAACCGAAGAACCCGGAGGAAACCATCCTCAGCGCCGCTTTGTCCATCACGAATCCCACATGCGGTTGCCTGGGATCGAACCCGGGCCACTTTCGTGGGTGAGTGTGTGTGTGTGTGTGTGTGTGTGTGTGTGTGTGTGTGTGTCAGCTTATTCAAATTCAGAGACAGATAAAGAAAAAAGAACAAAATATTTAACCTCTCAATCTTCATATAATTCAGCACGAACATTTCTAGAAATTCTTCCTCACCAAAGCAACTTTTAATCTGTTTTGCTACTTTTGATTTTTTCAAAGTATGCTATAACTTATTTTGTTTTCTGCAAATATCCTGTGAAAGTGACTTTATTCTGAATAACTTTTTAGCATAAAGCAACTTTCAACGAAGAAGTAATGACCAAATCTACGCATTCTTTTCACAGTTTTTCTAAATGTTTAATGTGTGTGAGAAAAGGAGTCCTGTGTTCGACACTGAAGTGAATCCTGAGCTTGACACTCCATTTATTGGTTTGGGAAGATAGAAGAAGTTGATGAGGAAATAATGGACAAATTCAAACAACGAATACTATAATATATAATGGTTAATTGTTCATGGTTCGTGTGAATCCATTACCTAATTCTTCGGGTTAAAAATTATCAAGTGGCAGATGATCTATAGGGACAACTAAGAAATGAAACAATTCTAAACACTTGAATTCTGATAAAAAAGGAAGTTCTAATGTTTTTTTTTATGCTTAAAATAATTTCTTCTACCCAGGGGGTGTCATTGTGGTTAGCGTTGAGGTCCTTAGTTCGACGATAAAATGGAGGAACGTTCTGTCCAAAGGCTTTCCAAATGCAAAGCCCCAAATTTATTTTACGTTTATTAAACATTCTCTCATATTAAATGAAATTTTACTGCAAAATGTTTAAGAATCAACATAAACAATATAATTATTATTTGGCACAATGAATACAACTGTACAGTCCATAAAAATAAACGTAGAACAACCAGAGTAACACATTCTACATCATTTGATTGTCCTAGTATATGAAATTCCATTTGCCGCATTTAGTTCGTGATAAAAGTCCACAATATGTAACAGCAAATATGATTATATACATTTATCCATCCACTTAAAAAATAAACACAGAGAACAACTGTTCCAGGACTCCCTCCTCGGAAGTTGAGCTTCTTGTCCCTCGTGGTACACACAGAATATATTGGCACACATTATCATCCCTTAAGACAATTGAAAACCACTTATAAATTCTCAGCTGAAACATAAATAGCATTTTCGAAAAGTATGGAAACAACGATAAAAGATTCGTGCTTTTGAAGTTCTTAGCTTAGACGATATTGGGGTCCTCCTAGAATATAAATATCGAAATTTCACTGTTTTGAAACATCGCTGCCCAATAGACTCCTTGTTTACTTTGTATTCCGCTCCAAAATTCAATGTCAAGATTTCACAGGAAATGTGTATTGAGATTCATTGAACCAAAAAAGAGCATTTTTAGAAAAAGGTCCGTGTGTCTGTCAGTCTGTGGACAGTATAACTTATAAACGACAAGATGGTTACAAACCAAAGACTTAAGTTTAATGTATTTCAAGGAAGTAGCGTGAATGTTTTGAATAAAATGGTTCCACTCTAAACTACCCTTTAGATGGAAAATTTTTCGAAAATTTTTCTTTTCTTGAAAATGCCTCTAACGATTTTGATTAAAATGCCATATGTTTGAGACATCTTTATGACAAATGAAATATATATCTTGAATTTTTTGACTATAGCCGCTGTTGTGTTGTTTACTCTGAATGACTTTTGAATAACTCGTAAACCATAAGAGATAGACAAAATCTTATTATACAAAAAATGTAGACCTTGCTAGAGCACACAATTTATGTCCAAATAATTTTTTTTTTTTGTAGAGTGAACCATTTCGGAGATATTTCTTGTTATTTGTGTGTGTTTCGGAAAACTTAAAACTTTTGTGAAATGGAACATCTTTGTTAAGCGTGCAAAGAGAATGGAATCTTAATTCTTTAAAAGATTTGACTATCGCTCAATATTGTAATATTCCCCTTGTACCTACGAGGAAATAAGCAATAAGATAATTTGTACAAATGTTTATCTCAACTAACACGAAGAAGATATAGGAATAAGAGTTTGTAAGAATGGTTAGTACAAGAGTAGAGAAAGTCATGTGAGTGCAACACATAAGATCTTTACAGTATTTGGAGAACTTTTCTTTGTTGTACAAAGCTAAAGGGGAATAAAGCAAGAAGAAAAGAAAAAAGGAAATACGAAAACACGACTCCCAGAGTTCAGTAGGTCCAAAGATAATATGCGAGTGTGTCTGTGTGGTGCAACAAATTTAAACCGACGACATGTTAAGTAAAAATCAGTTGAAGCTTTTTCTGTAAATAAATGACTTTTTTCATTCCTCGATCAACTGAAACTAATTTTCAGTAGTAATGGTGTTTTATCTATCATTGTATGATATTCCACTCTCTTATAAACACAATACTCAAGGCAATGAGTACTGCAGTGACGTAACTTATATTTTTAATTTCGCTGCACCATCTATGTCTATAAACAGACACTATTTTTCCCAAACAGAGAGAAAAGTACTATATGGGGATGATGGGTGAGGTATAGATGTAGTAGCAATACTTGGAGACGTTCACATTCATATAAATCACAAATCGAGACCACACACGAATCCGCCACTGCTGCACTCGAAGAAACCACTTCAACATTGCCTGCTTGTTAGCACAGAACTGCCTCGAGTTTAAGAACACATTTCAGAAGGTATTTAAAGTGTGACGGGAACCGATAACCAGATTAGATTATTAACTAAGAATCTTTTATCGTTGTTTCGCGTAGATTCAGCCATATCCCTGATTCTAGGAGCGGGTAAATATTTGATATACACCGAAAACCAGGGCTATTCTTCTGACACCGATTTGTAAAAACAAACAAACAAAACAACACCAGCGACGGAAAAATTTCTCTGTGTCTCTGTTAACGTCGACAGAACATCTGAAAACACAGTTGACATCGCCGAATTTCGGGAACAGACGAAATTCATTAAAGAAACAGAATGGCGAGGAGATCCGTGTGCTGCTACCTGGTGAGGAACTGGACAACATACAGAGCAGGAAGCAGCCAGAACCCGCGCTGGTAGCTGTTGGCCGAGCCTGCAAAACACAAAGTTGAAACACCATTAGAACTCATGTAGAAGGCATTGAACAACTAACTCAGACCTCCAATACATTAACCACGGATGACCAACACAATTACTGTCAATAAAGAGTAATATCGCCCCCCCCAAAAAAAAAGCTTAGAATATTTAAAGTATTTAGAGTCATCTACCTTCTTACGAATGAATATAAATAGTTAATTAGTTCACTAACTGTTGCGCAAGCACAGTAAGAACAATGCAGTAATGCATTTTTAGCTTAGTTCCAATAAATTTAATCACAATTTAATGTTAAAATGTCATGAAACGTTTATACTTTGTTCAGTGTTTTGAGACAGTTGAAGGGGCAGGTAATGACGTCGCGTGGCCGGCGCGTGTATAGGAACCAAAACAACTCAGGCAGAGTTGCAAGGATTGTGTACTCGTTTAGGCACTAGCAGTGGCGCACAACAGAGATTGCGCGAAACTCTTAAACCTGTGTAAATATCTGGCGGCTGTAGGAAACAGATAATGCACCTAATTCCGCGTCTATAGAACAAGGAAAACCAGTACACACGTTATTCAAAAGGTGGTTGCAACTGGCGTTCCCAAATATACAAGTCCAACAAAGACAAGATGCGATGAATACAAAACATTTGCCAATTGTATCCTAGTATAGAAGGCTTCTATGTCCTCTTCGGAGGATGTGGAAGAAGAACAACAACAAAAGAAAACGAAATTATGATATATATTATAAAGTAAAAGAGTAATACAGTTCAAATAAATATCATATACTCTAGTTTTTTACATTAAACGTAATTATTGAGAATAAGCTATTCAAACAATGTCTATTAAGTGAGTAATAAACAAATAAATAAAGTATAAATATGTAAAGAATGCAACAGAAGTCTGAAAGGGACGCCAATGTTGCAACGCTGCATTTTGCTATCGCAGTGTGCCAGCACGCGTAAGTGACCTGCGGCACGAGCAACCTGCCCCTCCCACAGTCTCAAAATACTCTGAACAAAGTATAATTTATAAGAATATGGTGACAACACCACGGAACAGTTAAAACCTTCTTGTCAACCTTGATGGTTGAACGGCCGGAAGTATGGGGGAAGGGAAAGGCTGGCGACAAGTTCAACTGGCAGGGTATTAGTATCGGTGGATGAGGTGGAAGCTTTAGCTGTCATTTATGACAAAGAGATCGTTAATTTTATTTCAGTCCTCTAATCTACAAAAACATCGCAATTGATTTCTAAACATGAATAGAAAACCATATTTTTTTATTTGTGTTAAAATCAATTATTGTTGTTTTAGTTCATAATGCCAGTAGCACAGTTTTAATCTAAAATATGTTTCTGCTTCCTTAGGTATGCAAATATGAATCTTCATTATTAGTTAAACGAATACATCATTTCAGTAATAGTCACACCTGTCGAGTATAACACTTCTATTCGTGTGGGTTTGCCCGGGATAGTGACCTCTTGAGCGGTACGGTAAACGCTCTTAGCGATAATAAAAAAAAAAAAAAAAAAAAAAAGCATTTTCAGAAAAATATCCGTGTGTGTGTGTCAGTCTGGGGACACCATAACTCAAAAACGAAAAGTAAGTTAAAAACCAAAGTTGGTATTTAAATTCAATGTCTTTCAAGGATACGACAAGAAGATTTTGACATGGAAAATTTTGATTTTCTTGAAAATGGCTCTAACGATTTTGATTAAAATTTCAAATGTTTGAGAAATTTTTATGAAAAATGGAATATATATCTTGAATTTTCTGCCTATAGCCCTTGTAGTCGTGGTTACTCTGGATAACTTTTACATAACTGGTAAACCGTTAGAGTTAGACCAAATCTTACTATACAAAAATGTAAATCTTGTTAAAACACAATTTATGTCCAAATACTTTTTTTGTAGAGTGAACCATTTCGGAGATATTCCTTGTTATGTGTGTGAGTTTCGGAAAACTTAAGACTTTCGTGAAATGGAACATCGTTGTTCAGTTTCTATATCTTAAGTGTGCAAAGAGAACGCAATCTCAAAGCTTTAAAAGATTTGACTATCGCTCAAAGCCAAATGTATTCTAATATTCCCCTTGTATCTACAAGGAAGATAATTTGTGCACGTGTTTATCTTAACTAACACGAAGAAGATATAGGAATAAGAGTTTGTAAGAATGGTTAGTACAAGAGTAGAGAAAGTCATGTGAGTGTAACATATCACATTTTTAATGCTTATTTTGGATTCAGGGGGTCTCAAAACATGTATTTCCGGTAAAGTCTCGACATCGAATTTTTTGGCGGAGTACAATACTTCCCCCACAAACTATACATAGTAAAGTGAAATTATAAAAAATTCAAATTTCCCTTAAGAAGTAACAATTAAACCGATTGCATTATGGGAGTAAGTTGCATTTGTTCGATTGCGTCACTCGAGAGGATGCGCAGTTGTAATGATTTAGTTAACACTGGAGTTTGAAATGCGAGTTGCAACAAGAATTTGTCGCGAATGGAAATAAAGTTGGTTGGAAAGCTCTCAGAGCCAATTTTCCAGGGAGAGAGGACATTGATAAAAGTTGAATGTGATGTCACAAGAACGAAAGTGATAGGGGCCCGTCGTTAAGCCCCTCCAGGTTATGCAATTACTGAACTCGCTCTCAAGGAGCGAGAGAGAGAGCATTTTTTCTCCCTTCTTCTTCTCTTCTTCGACAAACTTTTCAAACCCCGCTAGTTTAATTATTCTTTGCAGCTTAACGACGCTGCTTGCCTTTCTTTCAACTTCTTAAATTGTCACGGGAATGTTTTTGTGGTTCTGTTAAGTTGGTAATCATGACTGAAATCTAATATTAGGTACTTTCACTTCCTTTATAGCAGCCTAGTTGTTGGAGATATTGATCTGAACCAGAGAGATTTCACTGGAACTACACATTCTGAGGATTCCTGAGTCACGACACCCCCCCCCCCAACACAAAGGTGTAGAAAAATGTCCAATTATACCAGGTAGCCCGCTCCAGCTGGTATTGGGTTAGGTAGCATACTTTTCGTGCGTCAAAACAGTTGCAGAAATCACTGGGGCAAATGCAGTCAGTGGCGTGCGTGAACTTTTGTTCTGCTTGTAAGAGAAGAGAGCGAAAGAGAGGAATTCCCTAGACGTCAACTGGCGTGTGAAGCCAATGCCTCCATTAGGTTCCTTTACTTACAGGACTACTTTCCAGGGAATAAACTGTTTGAACTGCACACTATT
Source organism: Tenodera sinensis (assembly GCA_030765045.1). Taxonomy (NCBI): domain Eukaryota; kingdom Metazoa; phylum Arthropoda; class Insecta; order Mantodea; family Mantidae; genus Tenodera; species Tenodera sinensis. Next base: position 20,747,049 of record CM060971.1, on the reverse strand, counting down.
CTGTTGTCTATTATCACACCCTACACTCGCCAGCCTGGCACTCCACTCGCCAGAGCTTCTGCTACAAGCAGAACAAACTTCACGCACGCCACTGACTGAATTTACCCCTGCGATTTCTGCAACTGTTTTAATGCACGAAGGGTTACCTACTTATCCGAATGCCGGCTGGAGTGGGCCACCTGGTATGCGTTTGTGAACTGGCTTAGGTTATACCAGGTGAGTCAGCCGCGCCTGTAAGGTAGGCCACCCATCTAACGACATGTGCACCTTAGTCCAGTTTTGCGCTTACTAAAATGTATTGCTTGACGTTCTTAAAGAGAGGAATGCGCAAAATTGAGAGCAACAGTGCTTTAAGGGACAGAACGTACTCCTCGCTAAAGTACACCTCAAAAACATACGACTCGTTTACTGAGAGCGAAATCCGGTTTCCAGCCGATTTTACAAACTTTTTATTAGAGTATACATAGCAACGTAATTCAGTAAACGCCTCGGAAAAAATGGACCTATCATATGAGTACACTAACAACGTCAGCTAACAAGAAAATGGTGGATTCTTGTACTTAGAGCAGGGATTGGCTGCCAAAAATTAGGAAAAATTTAGACACGCCTCATCCATCACGGACCCGTACAGTCAAAACGGACATATTATTAAACAACAGTTTATTTACATTTTTACGTGAACTACGCCTCGTGGATCTCAATAAATATGCATAACAGCTTTTGCTATTTAAGTAATAATATTAAAACTCCCAGTAAATTATTAAAACTGTCTTAAAAGGCTAAATCAAGCACTAACAAGTCCTACTATTGGACGTGGTACGTGCTTTTTAGTCAAGTCTCGAAATAGCTGAATAGGATTGTGACGTGTCCTCTGCGCTTAAACCCCAGTGACACAGGTTCGAGTCTCAGCATTGTAAATATTTTTTTTTGTGTTCATCAAAACTTGGAAACCGAATTCACAATAATCTAATTATGAAGTCCCTGAGGGTTTAGGAGATTATAATTTAAATCGTTTTTGGTTGTCTGCATTTTTAATAGCACAATAATTCATTGTGTGCAAAATTGAGTTTAACTTCCATGTTAAACTCTGACAATGTAATTTCCTTGCTTTCTGTGTTCAAATGTGTATGAGTGATCCTTATTTCAACTGCACCTCCCTATAGGTGTGTTTAAACAACTACATAATTGTAGTTCACCAATCAAGAAACATCAAACAATGTCATAAAACAATAAAAATGAATGTAATAACAGTTTTCAGAATAATAGTTTGTAAATTGTGAGGATTGCAGGTGATTCGAACCACCTTCACAACAGACAGATTACTTCGGAGTCTTGCGCCCGTTCCAACTGAGCTACCGTTTAAGATGTAATACTCGCTGGTTCCAGTGAACATTTGCAGAAGTGCAAACGTCAGCTGTCTAATTACGAATATATTAAAAAGCGATGTGATAACATCTATATTAGTACTAATTTCATCGAGTGTTTAACCTCCATGTTAAATACGCGGGTAGAACCTAGTAATGGGGTCGATGTTTTCATGTTGGACTATAAAATGCGGATTGCATAAACTCGAGAATAAGGGGCAGCTGACTCACCTGGTATTTATGGGAAACACTTCACCCACAGTATATTATACAGCAATAGAATGAATTGGTGATGCTTATTCGTATAATTTTGCTTGTCCCGGGAAAGAAAGGAGAACTTACTTTTGAAGTTCTATCAAGTTCATTTGTGTCAACTAAAAGCTCATAGCGAAACTCCTGTGCGAAACACTTCTGAATAAAAAAGAGCATTTTTAGAAAAAGGTACGCGAGTGTGTATCTGTGAACAGCATAAGTCAAAAACAAAAAGCAAAGTTGGTATTTAAGTTTAATATCTTTAAGATTTTGAAGTAAATTCGTCCATCCTAAACTACCCTTAATGGAAAATATTTCAAAATTTTGATTTTCTTGAAAATGACTAACGATTTTTATTAAAGTGCGATACGTTTAAGGCATTTTTATGAAAAATGAAATGTATATCTTGAATTTTCTGGCAATGGCCCCTGTAGTCGTATTTACTCCGGACGAATTTTGCATAACTGGTAAACCGTTAGAGATAGACCAAATCATACTATACAAAAAATGTAGATCTTGGTAAAATACACAATTTATGTCTCAATAAATTTTCTTGTAGGTTAAACCATTTCGGAGATATTCCTGGTTATGTGTGTGAGTTTCGGAAAACTTAGAACTTTAGCGAAATGCAACAACCTTGTTCATTTTTTTATATGTTAATCGTGCAAAGAGAACGGAATCTCAAAGGTCAAAAAGATTTGACTGTCTCAAAAAGCCTTCTGTATTCTAATATTTCCCTTGTACCTACAAGGAAATAAGCAATAAGATAATTTGTACAAATGTTTATCTCAACTAACATGAAAAAGATATAGGAATAAGAGTTTGTAAGAATGGTTAGTACAAGAGTAGAGAAAGTCATGTGAGTGCAGCACATCAGATTTTTTTTTAAGCTTTATAAAACACAGTTTCGTCAAATGGAACATCGCTATATGTTAGCCGTGCAACCAATAAGTTTTCGCACTGTTAGAAAATATGATATATTGTATTTTTTGTTGTTTCTTTTCGCTGTGAAGTTGTATGATATAGCACGAGTATGTAGGAATATTTGACCTTCTTCTTGGTCTGGCCTCCAGCTCGGCGAAACTCGCTCGTCCTTTGATTTGTCTTTTTCTTCTTGTTCATTTTGTATTCTCGTTCCCTTGCAAACAGCGCTAAAGTATCATTCATTCCACTTTAAGCACTTAGAGGAAACGATTATGCGATTGTCATGCTTTTTTCCAACGCACTCTGTTGCCATGGGAACCAGCGAAACGTTATTTATTGCGGTAAGTGCGGATAGCGTCATCTGCTCCTTCAGTTTAGTGCTCTTAACGGTAGATGTCTCTGCGCAACCTAAATGCCGAAGATATGTATATCTTTCACAAAAGTAAATAGCCATGTTACCTCTCAGCTCACGCACCTCACAGTTTTGAAAAGCAATACTCCAGCAATCCTACATCAACGGGCAAACATTGGAAATTTAACTTCAGTGCATTTGCAGAAAATGTGTTGTTATGGTGTTTTATTAAATTGTGGACTAGAATTAAAATAATTGCAGTGACCAACCCTCTGCACCTAAAACTAGCATTTATATGGAACATTTTTCGGAAATTTTTATTTTATCATACATGCCTCTAACGACTTAGATTAAAAGACCAAATGTTTACAACATTTTTATAATAAATGAATCTTGTAGCATCTTGGGTTCCCTTCATTTTGGATAAGTGGTAAACAGGACAGACAAAACTTCATCAATCTCGTTAAAACATACGAAGTGATTCTTTACAATTAGCCATTTCCGAGGTTCTTGTTCTTCATTTGAATTTTCTAGTACTCTTACGCCATGCCGTGTTGCAGTGCAGTTTACCTTGACGTTTGCATAGTTTACAGTATTATGTCTTATATCGCAAGATATTATGCAGGTAGATTCAAAAATACGCTTAAAAACTCCTTACACCAAAAGAAGAAACACTTTATATGAACATATCTGACAGATATCTTAATTGCTATTTGTATCTTTTCAACGTTTCAATTGCGTTCATCTGAGTACTCGGTTAAGCCTGTGAAATCATTCCACGTTCGGAGTATTTGAAAGAGTACGACAGTCCACATACAACCATTGCACTTGTGTCTGGAATAAGGAGTTTAAGTTTATATCTTAAGTTATGAATGTAAACTGTCACTAATAAGCAGAAAAACTCGGATTATGGAATATACATATGTTCCCATGAACCTTTTAAGTAATTTATATACAAACAATCCATGCCCGAAGTTTGCAAACATATCTTCGAATCTTCCAGAATAACACTGGCATTTCCAGCAAGACTATGCACCAGTTCATAAGGCTATAAGACGTCTTAAGTAAATGTTTGAGGTTATGTTATTCTTTGTTGTGCTATTCCCGTTTATATTTGCGACAAATCTTACCATATAAATAAACATAATGATTACTTTAACCTCCAGTGTTTTGTAGAAGAAAGGCTATAGGATATAATGTTAGTTTAACACATTAGAGTTCCATTATTTCACAATTCCTTGAGCTCAGTTTTCACTTACGACCTTCGCTGTTTATGAAGTACGATAATACATGTGCGTGGCCTTCTAAATGGATTCTGAAATAAAACAGCGTTCTAGAAGGCTTTGCTCTACAAATCCTGCGACAAAAGTGCCATAATTCCTTTTTATATACTTTTGTCGCTTCTTCTGCTCCTCTGCGAGCAGTCCGGAAGAGAGGAAGGGAATAAAGAATGGAGAATTATGTGAGGGTGCGGTGCACGAAATTTCTCTAATGGTGGCACAAGAGTTTTCTTGTTTTATTTATTTTCTTTTGTCTTTGTGAGCGTGCTGCAGGCAAAATTGTTCTTATCGAACGTGGCTGCTGCTGGTGCTGCCAATTGGAATGGGAAAATAAAACAAATGAATGCGCAATGCCTTTGGGAACGTTTTCAATGAAATTACCTTTCTCTTTTGGGATGGGGGGGGGGGTATCCTTTTATCAGTGGTAGAAAGATAAAAGCTTGTTTTCTTTAAATGTTGTTCTAAATTAACTGCACATAGGTTCATAAAACATTGGGCTGTCTTTACTGCAAAATTTTTTTGGATTTGCAGCGTGTATTTGATACCCCCAGTTTCAAAATATCGTTTCTACTTTCTCTACTGTAACTAGTGGAAGTATTGTATTCCACCCAAAAAGTGTGTGTGTGTGTATGTGTGTCAGTCTGTGGACAACATAACTCAAAAACGAAAAGCCGCTTAAAAACCAAAGTTAGTATTTAAGTTTAATGTCTTTCAAGGATGCGACACGAAGATTTTGAAGAAAATAGCTCCACCCTAAACTACCCTTTACATGGAACATTTTTCGAAAATTTTTATTTTCTTGAAAATGGCTCTATCGATTTTAATTAAAATGGCATATGTTTGAGATATTTTTATGACAAATGAAATGTATATCTTGAATTTTCTGGCTATAGCCCCTGTAGTCGTATTTACTCTGGACGACTTTTGCATAACTGGTAAACCGTTAGAGATAGACCAAATCATACTATACAAAAAATGTAGATCTTGCTAAAATACACAATTTATGTCTCAATAAATTTTCTTGTAGAGTGAACCATTTCGGAGATATTCGTCGTTATGTGTGTTAGTTTCGGAAAACTTAGAACTTTTGTGCAATGGAACTTCGCTGTTCGTTTTTTATATGTTAAGTGTGCAAAGACAACGGGATCTCAAAGCTTTAAAAGATTTGACTATCGCACAAAGTCTACTGTATTCCCATATTCCCCTTGTACCTACAGGGGAATAAGCAATAAGATAATGTTTACAAATGTTTATAGCAACTAACATGAAAAAGATATAATACAATATATGTATGTGTGTAGCCATTATGTATGGAAACATTGGTACGAAAAATTAGATTTCACATGTGTTTCCCACTTCTCTGCGTGTTATAACCGCATCAGTAAAACCTCTTCATCATCTTCAGACATATTGTGAGAAATTGACAAATCCCACTCCTGACACCAGTGTGGCAAAATGACAAAGGTCCGGTCACTTTGTTCTTCTTCGAAACTTTTGCACAAATACACAGCTCTGTTTCGCTGACGTTAATGCAGTCTACAGTCCTGCGTGATATCACAACCCATAACTGTTGTTCTGTCGTGGCTTAACATATAATTTTCCGTCTTTCAGTTCTGACAATGAGATGATTAATTAAGTGCTTCGCTATGTTTCTTCATGGGGGCGCAGGTTCTCTCACGAAGCCCGTATACACGTAGCCCCCCCCCCTCCACACACACACACACTGAAACTAAAAGCTGACTGATTCCAAACTTTCGTTGCCTCTTCTGGTTGTATAGCGCAAGATATAACACTTCAAACTTAACTTTTTATAGAAATTCTACAAATACGCCGACCGCCGGTTGCTTCTCGAATAATCTCGAAGCCCTTTTGGTTAGCCGCGCTCATTCTCACATGTTCTTGAGAGCAAGGTATATTGTCATTTTTGCTCTCTATGCCAGTGTTCCCGTAAAGTGACTCGCATCTAACCTCTCATTTAAACACTTCATTCCTCAAGAACTAATATTGTAGTTTACAGTCACATGACTTTCTCTACTCTTGTACTTACCATTCTTACAAACTCTTATTCCTATATCTTCTTCATGTTAGTTGAGATAAACATTTGTACAAATTACCTTATTGCTTGTTTTCTTGTAGGTACAAGGGGAATATGGGAATACAGTGGGCTTTGTGTGATAGTCAAATGTTTTAAAGATACAACAAAATGAATAACGATGTGTCATTTGACAAAAGTTTTGTTTTTATAAACTCACACAGACAACAACGAATATCTCCGAAATGGTTCACTGTACAAAAAAGTTTATTGAGACATAAGTTTACGTTTTTGGCAGATCTACAGTTTTTTACAGTAAGATTTGGGCTACATCTTACGGTTTAGCAGTTATGTAGAGGATTACATGGCGGGAGTAATCAAACGTATGGCATTTTAATCAAAATTGTTAGTTATTTTCTAAATATTTTCCTTGTAAAGGGTAGTTAGTGGCGGAGGGATTTTCTTAAAAAATCTTCGTGTCGGTGGCCACAGACACAGTGACAGGCACAGATACAGGGACGTCTTCCTGAAAATTGTTTCTTTTTGGGGGGGGGGGTGATTCAGAGGGCTTTAAGTCTCGATATTGAATTTTTGAGTGGAATACAACACTTCCTCTACTTACTACACGTAGTAGAGAAGGTAATAAAGACAAAAAACAGACGCAATGCATAAAGCTACCCACCAGTCGTCTACCCACCACGTAATCCAAGTTCGAACTGGACGGATGTGTAAATGTGAATACGGGACGGGCGTTAAAGAGCAAGTAAAGTAACACTGTGTTTTTATGTTGGTAGTGTGAATTATCTGGGTGAAGGAACAAAGAAGCATCGTCTCGCAAGTATTGACGTTTTCTCCTGAAATTGTTGTCTGTAGCCCACTTTGCGCTTTTATTATATTCCTGCTTAGGATGGGGAAATCTTTTTTCATAAGGTTTGTTGCTCGTCTTTGGAATCTTAACATGTAAGAGAAGAAGAAGAAGAAGAAGGGGGCTAACACAGTTTACGTACGTCAGCGCTGAGATAAATTCCGTCGTCGAGTCCTGCAGAAACTCAATATCGGAAAAGCTGCACGGATTTAAAAAAAAAAGGTAGAGGAGGGGGACAAAGAAAACACCCAAAGCCTCGCGTAAAATTTTGGTAGTGCTGGAAATAGACGTTTTATTAGGCGAGCGGGCGTGTTCCCTCTACAGGTTCCGTGGCGTTCCAGATAAGGTCAAAGATCTTCCGTCTCAAACTTGGTTGCTTAAGTCATGCACGCCATCAAAACTTCGGTGTTTAATACATCTATGGGCTGCAAGTACGCACATTAAATTGTAGCATCGTGACGGAGAGCGCGGCGCAAAACAAAGAACGGTCGGGGCTAAGCTACTTCACATCAGAAACCAGGCCTCCGAGCAAACAAAGGTGCCCAAGGCCAACATGCCTTGCACTATTGTTTGTATATAGGTGACTACCAAAACTCATGCTTTCTCCAGGGCCTTCGAGAAAGACCTCTACGTCATCGCCGGCGTGTTTGTAGAAGTTCGAGAAAGCTCCGTGTGATATCGCCGGTATATAAGGAGGCGAGGAAATAGCAGAGGGACAGTTACAAACATGACTTGGTCAGTTTATCAGTTAGTGGGAGAACATATGTGCGTCGTCAAGAAGTTTAGATTGTGTCGTCACTGTTACTGCCTGGGAGACAGTGAAAGGAGTGAGTCAAGGCTACAAGAAAAGAACAATTGTGACCTGTAGAGTCAGTACAGGGGAAGTGTGTTTTTGTGCAGTAGTCTAGAAGAAAAATAAAGTGACAGAAAAGTAACTGGACTGGATTTTGTTATTTTCTCAGAGTGGTGTCAGCAGTGGGATTCGTGAAATTGCTACAGTATATTTTAACACTGGCTTGCAGAAAGTCATGTGAAAGTTTACCGCAGTTCTGAATACAAATGAAGGAAAACAAACTGTGAAGAGGTCACCGAACTTTGGAATGGTATGTTGTCGAACACAGCACACGTCATACATCAGGGCACGGCAGTAATGAACCTAAGCCACATTCCATAAAATCCCAAAACCCTTAATCGATTCCCATTTTGGGTTAATGAGACACTTTGCATTCCAAAATGAACCACGTAATAGAATCCACTGGCAACAGATCCTCAACTGTTTTATTAAAAAAAAAAAAAAAAAGAGCAGCGGCGTGATTTATTTTTCCGTTCGTTACCAAGAAAGAAGATGGAAATAAAAAAAGGGAAAAAAGGTTTTCAGCGGTTCATAAATTATAATTTGAACTAGCCATAAATGTGCAAACGACCCTTCCTTTATCTTCCTTATATAATACCGCGGGGGGGGGGGGTTCTGTGAGAGAAGTATATGGAAAGGCTTCAAGATATGCGAAGGGAGGGAAATTTAAATATCAGTTGGTAAAGTTGGCCATACAGTTCGGGGTGTAATACGCGAGTGTGGTTGAAGAGTTATTTTTTAAAAAAGGGAGAAATCTGAGATCGAATATGGAAATTGTGTAGCAGGAAAAAGGCGCTTTTGGGTTCAGAGGTGGATGGGCGGGAGATGGGAGGGTGGGGGGGGGGGGAGGGGGGACGAAGAGAGATGGTTTTAAAAAGCTTCATTTCTTGGAAACTGCCCGACTTTCTGCTAAATCCTACTTTCAAGAATTCAATTCATAGGAAGCCTACATGCCATGCCAATATTCAGACGGGGCGTGTTTCCTTCCGCAGAGGAACATCTTCAAGGAAACGAGCCTCCATAACTAGAAGCCAATACGATATAAGGCGGCAAGTGTTCTGTACTGGACCGAGCAAAAGTTTCAGCTTCAGAGCATTAGTAAAAACACGTAGAGCAAGTTCGGGTAATGTTGACAAATACGGGCAATGTCGCTAAACCGTACCAACTTAACATGAAGAAATACATTACTGGACAACGATGTTGCCAACTACGAATCAGAGACAGGTAGGAGAGACTACCGGGAAATGGCCACGCCCCCTCTCGGCTACACAGCTGCACTCTGTCGGCAACTCCCGGTACTCTCTGCTCCTCAGAGAAGAACACTGCTAACGGAACGGAAGCGCGAACTATACTTTGTTCAGTCTTTTGAGACAGTTGAAGAGTGAGATAAGGACGTCGCGTGTATAGGAACCAAAACAACCCAGGCAGAGTTGCAAGGCTTCTACAGTCATTCAGACATAAATAGCGACACACAACAAAGTTTACACAAAGCCCTTAAACCTGTATAAATATCTGGGAAACAGATAATGCACCTAATTCCTGTGTAAAACCAATACACAAGCACACAATACACATTATCCAAAACGCACCCCATATATACACATATACCGGAGGAGCCTGCTGATAATCCTTTATAACTAATAAAGGAATTAAGTTAATGTAGCGCAAGTAAATATGATCATGCACTACAGTTTTTTATATTAATATATTTATTGTCCCAGCGTGACAATAAACTGTTAAAACAATGCCTATTAGATGCATAAACAAACAAATAAAGGCACAAGCAAGTGTTGTAACAGTGCATTTTGCTACCGCAGTGTGGCAGCACGCGTAAGTTGACCCCCGGCACAAGCAAGTTACTGCCAATTTGCCCTTCCCACTGTCTCAAAACGCTCTAAAAAAGTATAAATAGTTGAATTATGTAAATAAAAGAAATGTAACAACAGCAGAAAGTGTTACGAAGTAAATATGTCCGTTTTCCTCATTCCCCTTTACCTGGTATTATTTCAAATAACGTTGAAATCACCAGTAATTTGGGTCACTTGTTTCCAGTAATATGTAAATATGTTTCAACAATTCCGTTTACCAATTATTTCACTCCTATGAGACTTTGTATTACTCTCATAAACGTATATGTTGGAATATATTCACATTTAAGATCGCCCACCTCTGCATAACCTCACAAGCTTATGACTTCAGTTGTTTCCACTCATAGCTACGGCTTATGCCTCTAAAATGCAACAGAACAGAACCTTGTATTTCTTATATACACGTACATTTAATATCCACCTTCTGCAAACCACATAAATATATGATTCTATTGTTATTTGAGGTTATGTGATTCATAAATTAATTTCTTTGATCGTAATCTGAAGGGGTTGACATTTATCCTGTAATTGTACTGTTCAGCGTTATATTTAGGAGATCTTTTGGATTAAACTGAAGAATTTATGCCTAAGTATATAGTTACGAAAATTCATTATTGTTAACGAGAATAAGAGTTTTTCGCTATTTGCGAAGTTATTCTTACAAACTCTTATTCCTATATCTTCTTCGTGTTAGTTAAGATAAAAATTTGTACAAATTATCCTATTGCTTATTCTCTTTTAGGTACAAGGGGAATATGGAAAGATATACATTTTTGTATAGTAAGATTTAGTCTATCTCTTACAGTTTAGCAGTTATGCAAAAGTCGTCCAGAGTAAATACGACTACAGGGGCTATAGCCAGAAAATTAAAAATATACATTTCATTTGTCATAAAAATAGCTAAAAAATATAGCATTTTAATCAAAATTGTTAGAGCCATTTTCCAGAAAATAAAAATCTCTGTGTGTCAGTCTGTGGACAGCATAACTCAAAAACGAAAAGTCGGTTAAAACCCAAAGTTGGTATTTAAGTTTAATGTCTTTCAAGGATGCGACACGAAGGTATTGAAGAAAATTGCTAACTTTTACATTGAAAATTTTTCGAAAATTTTGAATCTATTGAAAATGGCTCTAACGATTTTGATTAAAATACATAGGTTTCATATATTTTAATGACAAATTAAATGTATATCTTGAATTTTCTTGCGGCTTGAGATCACAATGCTAGAGTTAAAATTATGAGTTTCTATGGATCAAAATTAAACAAAAGTGCCAAAAAAATTTAGTGCGCTTTCTGAGGGACCTAAAATTATATTTAGAGAGCTACAAGTTTTGTTATGTGGATCAATATGTATCAAAGGAAATATAAATATAAATATTTTTTGACGGGGGCGTTGTACTTCAGGGGGGCTTTATCATATTTTAATCCCGGCATCGATACAAAGTAGACAAGAGATAGAAAAAAATATGGGCATAGAATACAGAAGGTATCAAATATAATACCACAGCCGTCATGATTTTAACGCATTCATAGAGCGAGAAAAAAAATCCAAAACTTGAGGTATCATACGAGGGATATTCAATAAAGACTGGCACTGATTTTTTTTTCCCCCCCTTTCATTAAGTGTCTGATTGCGACATCTGTCCATGTGTCATTGAACTACGTATTCTAGTCGCTAATCACTGAAAATCACACAGTGATAGCTCTATCAGTTGATTGTTGACAGCCTGTGAGAGTGAACGTGTCTGATAATCGCCTCTAAATATCATCACGAGTACAGAAGTCAGCCAATAAGGGCGTAGTCATTACTGTTTTTGATTACCAGAGGACAGTCTGCATTCTCACAGTTCCAAGACACTCTACAGACACTGCAGATTACTATAACACTATCCTGAAGCAATTGGTAAAGGATCACATCCCCAAAAAGCTAAAGAATCTCATTCAGCAGTGCAAGCTTCATCACGTCAATGCCAAGCCACATGTTGCTGATGCGGTTACCGAATTCCTGGCACAAAATCATATGTCCACAGTACCTCTTCCACCTTATAATCCTGACCTAGCTCCATGTGACTTTTTTCTTAACCCGATAGCCATAAAAAACTTAAGGGACGTCGGTTCGACAATGAGACCAAAGCAGTGAAAGCTTTAGAGGCGACCCTGAACAGGCTCTCAAAGAATGGCTTCCTGCACGTTTTCCAGGAATGGCAAAGGAGGTGGGACAAGTACATTGTATTGAGGGGGAAGTATTCTGAGCGGGGCAACAGTCTGTATGAGTGATTTTTTACAATACATTGTTGTATGAATATTAGTGCCAGTCTTTCTGGAACACCCTAAGTATATTAAACCAAACAACGTAGTCCATGTAGTCCTGTTTACTTTGGATAAGTTTTGTATAACTTGTAAACCGTAAGAGAGAGACTAAATCTTACTATACAAAAAATGTAGGTCTCGCTAAAACACGCAATTTATGTGTAAATAGAGTGAGCCACTTCGGAGATATTCCTTGTTATTGGTGTGAGTTTTGGAGAACCTATACTTTCGTCAAATGGAGGGGCAAAGACCACATATACAACCTACCGCATTTCGCCTCACAGCAACAAAATAACTGACCTTTCATATTCACTCAAAGCATAAGCAGCTGGCAGACCGAGTCAGAAGTTTCTGGGTACACGTGGCAGACTCTTGTTTGGAGGGTTTGAAGGTTACAGTATAGTTTCTCAGGTTTCAGACTAACTGTTGAGTTGTCTGTGCCAGCAAAAATGTCTAACGAGAATAAAAAATACAGAACAAATGGAAACATATTAATACTAATTCACTAAGGATATTATTTATACCTTTCAGGCATGGGCAGGAGAGTTGAGGAAGCGATTGAACTTCCCTGACCCATCCCACATTCTCTTGCACGTGTTTGTCACTGGGCAAGAGAGAGGCAAGTTCCACCGCCACCTGTACTCTCGTGCCCATGCCTGGGGTAGAGGCAGCAGCAGCAACAGGTGTGTGTTTACTCACCTAATGAGGACTCCCTTGTGCCCAGCACAGAGGCGAGTCTAGGCTTCTCTTCTTCCAGTTGAACTTCGCTCTCTGAGCGGTGCAAGTCGAACATGGTGGCTATACACTGAAGTCGCATCTTGCCGTACTGGAACAATCCGCCGTCTATTTCCTCCTCGAGCAGGATCACTGTCACCCACCTCCGTCTGGGCTGGTCCGTGTACTCCTTCAGCATCTGTTGGTAGTTCTTGTTCAGCTGCAACACACAACACACACACGCCATTAGCAAACAACAGCTCCCAAAACGCTCAGAGCAACACATCCACGTGCCTTATAACCAACGTCCGGATATATCTGAGCTGAAAACCTTACAACTATACAAGCACTTATGACCGACAAAAAATTAGAAAATATGACTTAATTTTTAATTTCTCAAATAAGTACAGTAAAGTAGAGGAAGTAGTGTATTCCACCCAAAAATTCGATGTCTAAATTTCACCAGAAATATATGTTTTGAGACCTCCCGAATCCCTCAAAAAGCATTCTTAGAAAAGGTCGTGTGTATGTGAGTGTGTGTCTGTGGACAGCATAACTCAAAAACGAAACGTCGGTTAAAAACCAAAGTTGGTATTTAAGTTTACTGTCTTTCAAGGATGTGACACGAAGATTTTGAAAAAAATAACCCCATCCTAAACTACCCTTTACATGGAAATTTTTTCGAAAATTTTTATTTTCTTAAAAATGGCTCTAATGATTTTGATTAAATGCCATATGTTTGAGATATTTTGAATTTTCTGGCTATAGCCTATGTAGTTCTGTTTACTCTGAATGACTTATGAATAACTGGTAAACCCTAAGAGATAGACCAAACCTTACTATACAAAAAATGTAGGTCTCGCTAAAACACGCAATTTATGTCTGAATACATTTTTTATAGAGTGAACCATTTCGGAGATATTCCTTGTTATTTGTGTCACTTTCCGTGAACTTCAAAACCTTCGTGAAATGGAACATCGTTGTTTGTTTTTACTTTCTTTACTGGTAAGTAGGGGAAGTATTGTATTCCACCCAAAAATTTGAAGTCGAGATTTCACCGGAAACATATGTTTTGAGACCCCCTGAAGTCAAAGAAAAAAGCATTTTTAGAAAAAGGTCCGTGTGTGTGTCTGTGTGTCAGTCTGTAGACAGCATAGCTAAAAAACGAAAAGTCGTTCAAAAACCAAAATTGGTATTTAAGTTTAATGTTTTTCAAGGATGCGACACGAAGATTTTGAAGAAAATAGCCCCACGCTAAACTACCTTTTACATGGAACATTTTTCGAAAATGTTGATTTTCTTGAAAATGGCTCTAACGATTTTGATTAAAATGTCATATGTTCGAGATATTTTGATGACAAATGAAATGTATATCTTGAATTTTCTGGACATAGCCCCTGTAGTCGTATTTACTCTGGACGACTTTTGCATAACTGGTAAACCGTTAGAGATAGACCAAATCATACTATACAAAAAATGTAGGTCTTGCCAAAATACACAATTTATGTCTGAATAAATTTTCTTGTAGGGTGAACCATTTCGGAGATATTCCTTGTGATGTGTGTGAGTTTCGGAAAACTTAAAACTTTCGTGAAATGGAACATCGTTGTTCATTTCTATATGTTAAGTGTGCAAAGAGATCGGAATCTGAAAGCTTTAAAATATTTGACTATCGCTCAAAGCCTACTGTATTCTAATATTTCCCTTGTACCTACAAGGAATAAGATAATTTGTACAAATGTTTATCTCAACTAACACGAAGAAGATATAGGAATAAGAGTTTGTAAGAATGGTTAGTACAAGAGTAGAGAAAGCCATGTGAGTGTCACACAACTTATAACACATACATAAAGTATATATATTTACAGATCTGCAGTTACGAAAGAAAGCACTCTATATCCATTTTCTGCACTACACTAAACGCTATAATAGTGAAGGAGTGTTTTTTAAAAGCTGCAAACATTGTAATTTATTATTTGAGGTTCTTTTGTTGGCGGTAACATATGAAAGGACATCTGTGGTCATATTGCAGCAATTATTCAATGTGTCACGGCCATACCGGGGACGGGATCGACAAAAGGTAGGATCATATTTTTATGATACTTGTTACAGGACCAGGGGAAAATTTTCAAATGCGACAAGGCAACAAAAGGCGTTTTGATTGATGTTCCTGACATCGCCTGCAGGCGGCCACCCTCCGTTATTGTCTGTAGGGTTCTCTGCTGTCAAGCTGACAAGCGAACAATTAGCGTTTTGGTGTCCCTTTGATGATACCGTGCTAGCCACCCGGTGTTATAGGGTGTTTCATAACACTCTTTTCATATCTACCACAAAGCGCAGGCTTTCTTGTTAAAAATGTAGGAAACCATCCATCCGTGGTTCAGGTTTCGACTGTGGAATTAAATGTTCCTTGTTCTACACACGACTATTGTGTGGGAAAAATAATTTCCATTTATTTACCTTACAGTTGGTTAAACTATGAAGTCTGGGACTTCAATATCATTAAGATGTGCTAAAAGATGACTTGCCGCCCGGTCACTGCGTCCCCCACCTCTGCCTACTGCAGGCATCATAAGTGGGGTGCAGTACTGGAGGCTGGGACGTGGTCAGCACCGTGAGCCCTCCCGGCCAGTTATGTGAACTGGGAACGCTACTTCTCCATCAAGCAGCTCCTCAATTGGCCCATCCGGGACATAACGAGGCTGAGTGCACCCCGTGCCAGATCTCCCAAGGGAGAAAATTCCCACGCCGGTACCGGGAATCGAACATGGGTACTCCGCGTCAGAGACAGACGCTATCATTGCGCAGAGGTCTGAGGATACGAATTTGAAAGTATAGCGGCATGAGTCCCAGAGGGCAGAGTACTCTTCCCGCTACTCTTCGCAGCGGACGATGTCCTCATCATGGCACAGAACAAGAATGTGAGATATTGCCTCCCTCCCCTTCAACGACAACTCAATGCCGTTGGTCGCTGGAGTGAGAAGTGGAGAATTGCTATTAGTCCGGGGAAAACCTCCACTCTCCTCCTTGGTAAGGTTCGCCAATGGCGGCCGGAACGGTCACTTCGGCTCAGGTGGAGAAATATCCCATGGGTAACCTCCGCCAAATACTTAGGCGTTCTCCTCGACCGCGGACTCACACGTCCGCGCAAATGCCGGACTCGGCCACGCTGCACTCAGACAGCTCTACCCAGTCCTCCGATCCACCATGCCCAATCACCTAAAACTACGCATTTACCGGACAATCATCCCACCACTGATCTTGTATGGCTGCGAGGCCTGGGGATCGGCGGCACCCTCCACCATACGCAAACTACAGACTGTGCAGAATAGGGCGTTAAGAACAATATACGATACGCGGCTGGTTCTCGAATGCTGGAATGCCGCGACGCTCGCTGACGCTTCCAACCTGGAAAGAATTCTAACGGGATGAACGGTGAAACGAAATGATTAATATAACGAAATGAAGGAACAGCAAGTTTTGTGGCTATGGAAGTCGTCAGCATGCGCCTGGCGACCCAGGGAAGCCTCCGACAGACCCCAAGGTTCAGAAGGTGGTTCACGGGGACCAAACCGGCGACCTCCAGAATGCGGGCCACAGACGTTACCGCCTGAGTCACTCCCCTCAGTAGTAGAGAGCGATAAATTATCAGGGCACCTCAAAACACGTATTTCCGGTGAAATCTTTGTGTTGTACGCATGCGTGGGATACTCTACTTACTGTATGTAACTATTAATTACTAGAAATTAAAAATGACCCGAGACGAAAAGATTTGCACCAAAGGCCAGAAGGTCAAACAAAACATATGGCGAGGTCAAAACCGCAGAAAAAGTTATGAAATATAATTATAAAAGCCACGACCGCAGTTGGTGCACTTAGTTCGTTGTTGCACCAAGTCTGTTACATGTTAATTAAAGAGAGTGGATATTAATGACATTTTATATGATTGTAAAATAGCGCCGCTAGAAAATACATTACAGTTCCCAGCTTCATGTAGAACTGCAGTCGCTATTTGTAACTGCAGGAGAATACCCAAGCGGCGGTATTAACACTAATCTGAAGTGTTACACTCATATGACTTTCTCTACTGTTGCACGAACTGTTCTTACAAATACATCTATTTCGCGCTTATTTTGTTGTAGGTACAAGGGGAATAAAACAGCCTTTATATCATATTCAAATGTCTTAAAAGTCACCGCTATATGATGGCTTTGAGATTCCATTCTCTTTGCGCGACATAGAGATAAAAATGAATAATTACCTACCATTTGTTAAGCCTATAGAATTGTAAAATTCTGACAAATAACAAGGAATATCTCTGAAATGGTTCACTTAAGGGAAACGAGTTTTAACGAGATTTTATTTTTTTATTTTATCTATTATGGTTTACCAGTTATACAACAGTTACCAAGAGTAAATATGGGCTCTAGCCAGAAAATTCAGAATATACATTGCATTTACCATGAAAATATGTTACACATTTTAAGTTAGCCGCTATGATTATTATGGATAATAATTGACTTGAGCACGGCCTACTCTGTGTATCTCGTGGAACATGTGTTGGGATTCAGTACTTCTCTGCATAATATTTTCCATGGTCATTACAACGAAAGTCCAGCTGATTCCAGTGCTGTATTGTTTTAAATTGTGACGTATGCGACAGAAAACGTGTCGAGGTGGTAAAAATCAACAAGTGGGGCTGATTATATTTTATATTTGTATTAGTTAAAATATTGTAAATTTTAAGGGTCATAGGCCTTAAAATCACTTAATATAGGAGGGTAGGTTAAGTTGGTAGATATGAATACCGGATAATTCACTTACGTGCAATGTCAACATAATCGGAAAGGCCAGGAATTCGCACTATCTTCCAAAAATGCGTTCACTAGTTCATGTATAGGGCATAGGTACTTTGAATAACTCCTCCGGGACGAAATTCCGGTACACCGGCGACGCTGATGTGATCCTAGCAATTGACAGCAAAATAACTTTAATTTTACACTGTTTTAAGATGAGTTACAAAGTATTACGAGTCTGTTTAAATTGATAAATAATGTACTTGCATCCCACAAGAATGACAATGGAAAGTGAATCAGGTGAGCATGTTTTTGCATTTCTCCGTGCCTGGTGACTAAGTCCTGTAAGTACGGTTCTCGGCAACAAGATGGCGCAGCGGTCGTCTATCGTCTCACTAATTACATATTTCTTCCTAGCTATTTAGATGCTGGGAATAGTGATATGTTTACAATGCACTATGTTAGGGTTAATATTACTAAACTTCATTTTACATATTGTTACATATTTGTGAGTATATTACATATTTTAATTATATAACAAAATTATACACTTAGCACATACCTATCTGACAGCAGCTACAAGTCATGTTTGATCTACTGTAAACAGTGAACTTTCCAAAGATTACTGTTGATAAAACAAGATCCTGCTAACATCATGTTCCTTCGGCTGGGGCTCGCGGGAGATTAAAGCAATGAAACCGCTCAAAACAGCACAATTTAAATGATATTTTCAGTTTATGTAATGTATTCAGTAAATAAGAATGAGTGAGCTGTTGCGTTTCTTTAAGTATTCATTTTCCTGTGGCCCAAACTAGTTTTATGGGATTGAGGTCAAGACAAGTAAACGACAGTGTGGCCCAAGAAAACCCTTGTACTTGCAACAAAATTAGTGACAAATGGACTGGCCATCCACTGAAACCTGTAGGTTACGGGTTCGAGTCTCAGCAACGGCACTCAGGTGTGTCTGTAGATGTGAGAGGAACCACGTAAAATAATCGGTGTAAATGATGGCGGGGTATCATTTGCGGTTGCAAGGATTTTGCTTCTTTCTGTCAAAAAATCACATGTGTTACACTCACATGACTTTCTCTACTCTTGTACTAACCATTCTTACAAACTCTTATTCCTATATCTTCTTCGTGTTAGTTGAGATAAACATTTGTACAAATTATCTTATTGTTTACTTCCTTGTAGGTACAAGGGGAATATGGGAACACAGTACACTATTTTAAAGCTTTGAGATCCCATTCTCTTTGTGCGGTTAACATAAAAAATTGAACAACTTTCAGGATAGTTTAAGTTTTCCGAAACTCTCACACATAACAACGAATATATCCGAAAGGGCTCACTGTACAAAAGTATATTTGAACATAAATTGTGTGTTTTATCAAGATCTACATTTTTCTACAGTATAATTTGGTCTATCTCTTACGGTTTACCAGTTAGGCAAACGTCATCCAGAGCAAATACAACTACAGGGGCTATAGCCCATTTCATTTGTCATACTAATATCTTAAACATATGGCATTTTAATGAAAATTGTTAGAGCAATTTTCAAGAAAATTAACATTTTTGGGATATTTTCCATTTAAAGGCAATTTAGGGTGGAGCTCTTTTCTTCAAAAATCTTTGTGTCGCATCCTTGAAGGACATTAAACTTAAATACCAATATCCTGCCTAGCCCTGCTCAAAGCCGACTGTATTCCCATATTCCCCTTGTACCTACAAGGAAATAAGCAATAAGATAATTTGTACAAATGTTTATCTCAACCAACACGAAGAAGATATAGGAATGAGTTTGTAAAAATAGAAAGTACAAGAGTAGAGAAAGTTATGTGAGTGCAACACATCAGATTTTTCTAGCAATTTCCGTAATATATTCTGCCATCCAATAGTTTTTAGTTTATTTACCAGGTATCTACTGGGATTGAGTGATCAATACGTCAGTAAGGGAGCTTATTTTCGAATGGAATATAAATGCTAGAAAATAGCACGCTACACAAAGTAAATAAGCCATTTCAATTATAGAAGTGATGAGCTCGTACAATAAAACATTAATGTAAACTTTTTGTTTTTGGTACATTATCATTATTGAAGAGATTGGCTCCATTTGGGTTGTATGGTGCATGTGAGAGAAGCTCGACAAAACAAACATCATGTCTGCAGTTATGATTAATAACATTATCAGTAGTCAAAGGGTCACACAGCTCTCTTTGAACCATCTGGTGCGAAATACGACATCTGCTTGACCTTCCCCAACAAATATAACAACCATGTTATACTAGAATTGATATTCATTTATTTTATCACTAGCATCCTCAGATATTTTATATTACTCACCTATAAAAAATTCTCTTATGTTGCAGTCATATTACTTTCTCTACTCTTATACTATTCTTATTACCATATCTTCTTCGTGTTAGTTGGGATAAACATTTGTACAAATTATCTTATTTCCTTGTATGTGCAAGGAGAGCGATAGTCAAATGTTTTAAAGCTTTCAAATTCTGTTCTCTTTGCACGCTTAATATAAGAAAATGAATAGCGATATTCCATTTAACAGAAGTGTGAATTGTCCAAAACTTGCATCAACAACAAGGAATATCTCCGAAGTGTTTCACTCTATAAAAAAATTGTTTAGACATAAATTGTGTATTTTAGCAAGCTCTATATTTTTTCTAGAGTAAGATTTGTTCTATCTCTAATCAAAATCATTAGAGCCATTTTCAAGAAAATAAAAATTTTTCAAACATTTTCCATGTAAAGGGCAGTTTAGGGTAGAGGAATATTCTTCAAAATTTTCGTGTCGCATCTTTAAAAGATATTAAACTTAAATACCAGCTTTGGTTTTTAATGAACTTTTCCTTTTTGAATTCTCCTGTTCTCATATTTCTGGTAAAATCTCACATCGAATTTTTGGGTCGAATAAAGTACTTTCTCTATTTACGCATTAGAAAGAGTAAAAAAGTTGTCTCTTTAAAACACAAGTACCTGGGTGACCGAACTTCACTCGGCAACTTTCGCCTCTGTTTTTGTGAAATTTTATTTTGTTTTGTTTTCTTTTTTTTTTTTTTTTTTTTTTTTTTTTTTTTTTTTGTAATACGTTGCATTTATATTTCAATCATAGAAAATTATATGAATTGTATGTTGAAGGGCAAACAGGGGATATATGAATGTGCTACGTAAAAGAAAAGCGAGTAGAAAGTAATATATTGTGTAGTAAAACTGTTATAAAAACTTTCTTCAAGGAAAAATACATATACGTGCCGAATTTCGCGGTGATATGATATGAATTGTTTAAAGAAAAGTGAGTGGAGAAAGATGTGAATGTGTTACCTAAAAGTAAGTAGAGAAACCACTGTGAATGTAATATGCGCATTTCTATTTCAAACATACAGAAAATTGTATGACATTTGTAGAAGAGTGAGCAGAGAAAGAGATGTGGAAGATGTGAATGTGTTACCTAAAAGTGAGAAGAGAAAACAGTATGTATATAATGTGTAGCATTTCTGTTTCAAACATACAGAAAATTGTGTTACTTAATTTAAAAGTGGGGATAAAATGTTTTTTGGTGTAAAATCACGTTTTTAATGGAAAATTGTTTATAGAAGAGTGAGTAGAGAAAGCGATGTGAATGTGTTACCTAAAACTAAATAGAGAAAGCACTATGAATGTAATTTGCAACATCTTTATTTCAAACATACAGAAAATTGTATGACTTCTTTTTAGAAGAGTGAGTAGAAAAAGAGATGTGAATGTGTTACCTAAAAGTAAGTAAGAAATCACTGTGAATGTAATATGCAGCATCTCTACTTCAAACATACAGAAAGTTGTATGATTTCTTTGTGGAAGAGTGAGTAGAGAAACCACTGTGAATTGTGTTACCTAAAAGTGAGAAGAGAAAACAGTGTGAATATAATATGTAGCATTTCTGTTCCAAACATACAGAAAATTGTGTTACTTAATTTAAAAGTGGGGATAAAATGTTTTTTGGTGTAAAATCACGTTTTTTTTATGGAAAATTGTTTATAGAAGAGTGAGTAGAGAAAACGGTGTGAATGTGTTACCTAAAACTAAATAGAGAAACCACTATGAATGTAATATGCAGCATCTTTATTTCAAATATACAGAAAATTGTATGACTTCTTTTTAGAAGAGTGAGTAGAAAAAGATATGTGAATGTGTTAGCTAAAAGTGAGTAGAGAAATCGCTGTGAATTGTGTTAGTTAAAAGTGAGAAGAGAAAACAGTGTGAATGTAACAGTATTTCTAATTCAAACACACAGAACATAAAAGCGGAGATAAAGATGTTCTTTGGTGTAAAATCAGGTTTTTTATGGAAAATTGTTTATAGACGAGTGGGTAGAGAAAGAGATGTGAATGTGTTACCTAAAAGTGAGTAGAGAAATCGCTGTGAATTTAATATGCATGTATACAAAAATTTAACCAAATCTTTAGAGCCGTTTCTGAAATACCGGGAATATATATACAAGAATTGCTCGTTTAAATATAGTATAAGATTTGTGTTTGTCAGAATAGCTGGTGCAAGAGTAAAGAAACATTAGATTTCTGTAAATGTTTAAGGCGATTGTGATGGATCGGTTAGAAGATGAGCCAAGAAGAGGCTGTGTCGTGTGAGTGCAACAAGGGGATTGGATTGGAGCCATTGCTGTACTGTGGAGAAGTCTACTTCCCAGGCGTATCATTTGTATTCTTCACACAGCTCCTACTGCTACAGCTACAGCGGAAATGGAGAGCCAATAGAAACAGCTTGATAAAGTGTTGAACAAAGGGATATGCCGGTAAAGGAAGTGAGGTTTCCTGGCACCCGGGCCCCCCGCTTAATTAGAAATAGTCGACCTTCGCCTCCTGCAACACTCCTCCCAATGTCTTCTTTGAGGTTCACAAGCTCGCTTGCTCCCTTGATGATTTCATTATAAACATTTGTCATTTTTCACCGGAAATATATACTTTTGAGGTCCCTGAATTACCCCTAAAAAGAGCATTTTCAGAAATGGTCCGCGTGTGTTTCTGGTTCTCTAGTGTGTGTGTGTGTGTGTGTGTGTGTGTGTGTGTGTGTGTGTGTGTGTGTGTGTGTGTGTGTATGTGTGTGTGTGTTTGTGTGTGTGTGTATGTGTGTGTGTGTCTGTGTCTGTGTCTGTGGACAGCATAATTGAAAACGATAAGTCGGTTAAAAACCAAATTTGGTCTTTAATGTCCTTCAAGAATGTGACACGAAAAGTTTTATCAAAATTGCTTCACCCTAAACTACCTTTTACATGGAAAAACTTTTGAAAAATGATGTTTAAATTTCTTCGCTATAGCCTTTGTAGACCTGTTTACTGCGGATAACTTTTGAATATTTCGCAAACCGTAAGAGATACACCATATCTTACTATACAAAAAATCTGATGTGTTACACTCACATGACTTTCTCTACTCTTGTACTAACCATTCTTACAAACTCTTATTCCTATATTTTCTTCGTGTTAGTTGAGATAAACATTTGTACAAATTATCTTACTGCTTATGTCCTTGTAGGTACAAGGGCAATATTAGAATACAGAAGGCTTTGTACGACAGTCAAATCTTTTTGACCTTTGAGATTCAGTTCTCTTTGCACGATTAACACATAAAAAATAAACAATGTTGTTGCATTTCGCTAAAGTTCTAAGTTTTCGAAACTCACACACATAACAAGGTATATCTCCGAAATGGTTCACCCTACAAGAAAATTTACTGAGAAATAAATTCTATATTTTAGCAAGATCTATATTTTTTGTGTAGTATGATTTCGTCTATCTCTAACGGTTTACCAGTTATGCAAAAGTCGTCCAAAGTAAATACGACTACAGGGGCTATAGCCAGAAAATTCAAGATATACATTTCATTTGTCATAAAAATATCTCAAACATATCGCATTTTAATCAAAATCGTTAGAGCCATTTTCAAGAAAATCAAAATGTTCGAAAAATCTTCCATGTAAAGGGTAGTTTAGGGTGGGGCTATTTTCTTCAAAATCTTCGTGTCGCATCCTTGAAAGACATTAAACTTAAATACCAAGTTTTGCTTTTAACCGACTATTCGTTTTTGAGTTATGCTGTCCACAAACTGACAGACACACACACAGACCTTTTTGTAAAAATGCTTTTTTTTTGGATTCAGAGGGCCTCAAAACATATATTTCCGGTGGAATACAATACTTCCCCTACTTACCAGTGGAGAAAGTAAAAATGTAGAT
Organism: Tenodera sinensis; assembly: GCA_030765045.1. Classification (NCBI taxonomy): domain Eukaryota; kingdom Metazoa; phylum Arthropoda; class Insecta; order Mantodea; family Mantidae; genus Tenodera; species Tenodera sinensis. The sequence continues at coordinate 20,723,199 of CM060971.1, read as the reverse complement.
CTTGCTAAAACACAACTTATGCCCAAATAAAATTTGTTGTAGAGTGAACTATTTCGGAGATATTCCTGGTTATTTGTGTCAGTTTGGGACAACAAACTTTCGTCAAATGTAACATTATTGTTCATTTTTTATATGTTAACAGTGCAAAGAGAACGGAATCTCAAAGGTCAAAAAGATTTGACTGTCGCACAAAGCCTTCTGTATTCCCATATTCCCCTTGTACCTATAAGGAAATAAGCAAGAAGAAGGAGAAGGAAATGATGGAGGGTAAAGACTTGGTAGAGCACCCCAACATGCCCCTACCGACCTATGCCCATGGTCACACTGGAGGTCACCAGTTACCTCGAGGTCATATCGTTCGGATATTCAGTAACCAAAGGTTGTAAGATTTGTGCAGTTCAACCCCTAAACAAAACAAATGCTATACTTCTAGAATATTAGCGCATTGTACGTGGAGCGTTTTTCGTATTCAAAGCTGGGGAAAATGGAGTTTTGTTGTGCTGTGGGGTAGGCTGGGTTGGGCTGGTTTATCTCACGCTACCAGAAATATGGACACATAAATCTCCACGGGCAGACCTGGTGACGTTTACAACTCGCTTGCTAAACAATATTGCAGAAAGAAAATGCTACAGAATAAAGAGGATATGGCTAATGTAATCAGTGGCACTATATTCTCATTACATGTAACCAGGATTAACTGAGTAAGCATGGCAATGACGTCATAAATAACCAAGTACCCAACTCGCTTTTTCTAGAGTAAGACCTCTGTCTGTCTGTCTACTCAGCGTGTCTCCAATCTAAATTAATACTACAAACACAAAATTTGTATCCTTGTCTGCTTGTTTTCAAGGCAATTTCAGGCAGTATCACTCCGCCCAGTTTGATATTGTTTTAACACTGAAAAGTGTGTATTGTTTCTGGTGTTCAATGTAGTAACTATTTGAAAATTCACGAATACCACTTCTGGCACCAAAGTAACAAAATGGCAAAAGTCCAATCCAAGTTACCTTCTTACTTTCTCTAGTACGTAAGTAGAGGAAGTATTCTATTCGATCCAAAGGTTTCACGTCGAGATTTTACAGAAAATATAGGTTTTGAGGGCCCCTAAATCAAAGAAACATGTTTAGAAAAATGTCTGTGTTTGTCGGTTAAAAACCAAAGTTCATATTTAAGTTTAATGTCTTTCAAGGATGCGACACGAAGATTTTTAACAAAATAGCCCCACCCTAAACTACCCTTTACATGGAAAATTTTTCGAAATTTTTTATTTTCTTCAAAATGGCTCTAAAGATTTTGATTATAATATCATATGTTTGAGATATTATGACAAATGAAATATATATCTTGAATTTTCTGGCTATAGCCCCTGTAGTCGTATTTACTCTGGACGACTTTTGCATAACTGGTAAACCGTTAGAGATAGACCAAATCTTACTGTACAAAAAATGTAGATCTTGCTAAAATACACAATTTATGTCTTAATAAATTTTCTTGTAGGGTGAACCATTTCGGAGATATTCCTTGTTGTATGTGTGAGTTTCGGAAATCTAAAAAGTTTTGTGAAATGGAACATCGTTGTTCATGTTAAGCGTGCAAAGAGAACGGGATTTCAAAGCTTTAAAAGATCTGACTATCGCACGAAGCCTACTGTATTCCCATATTCCCCTTGTACCTACAAGGAAATAAGCAATAAGATAATTTGTACAAATGTTTATCTCAACTAACACGAATATTGTTTTTCTAACCATGTCATACTTAGATGATAAAGTATAAATATGTATGTATTAAATGGTAAAGCTACAGTAGATTTGCACAAGAGCGCTGGTTCGAACCCCTGTGTGTGTAGAGGCTCTGAATGACGAACAGAGGGAATTGCAGGCAGATTGTCGAGGACGTGGCTGCTCTAATTTGCCAAGCTAATGGAATTAACGCATGTTAGTGGACGCTTGGTGATAACAACAACAACAGTCACAAGTACAGCACTGTGCAAATATTCTCACCTTATCTATATCCAAAGACAAGAGTCATTCTATCATCTACCTCCTTTTTATCGCATTATATTTAGCTTGCTTCGTTTTAACCACGTGGTAATATCGGGAAGAAGATAGCACATTAATGTCCAACCTTGTCTCTTTAGACACGCTGCTATTCCTGACCTCCTTTTTCAGTCGGAGAATGAATCAGCTATAGCCTGTTTACTGTAAGAACAAAGTAGTGTATTCCTCCGCGCTGCACCTCTAGTACGCTGTTGGTTAACATAATATCTGTACCAGCGAATGCCACTGCGCAATTTACCTCGTTCAGATATCCTGAATTTAACTCCTCTCTTTGTTGTTACAAAACCATTGCATTATTGAACATATGACAGCCATTGTTGTTGCAGTAGTTACATTGTAAGGATTCTTAGATCTAACATAGCACTTCAGGTTTTTCCATGTATTGTTTGGAATGCGCTCCGCTCTTACTAGATGCGAGAGGCATTGTCCATTATCACGCTTTACCAGATCTTTATAGCCACGGTAGGATACTTCACCGACAACTTATTGAATATATTCAATACAATAACCTTTTCACCGTTACTTATAATAAGGGCTGCTAAAAGGCGACGTAATATTTATGATTATACATGTCAGTGAATTTAAGAATTTTTTGCACACACCTAACAGCTTAGTAGAAATTTTCTTGCACAGAATTTATCACCACTGGACAGGAAATATGACTACAAAGTTTTATTGCAATTGCTCGGTTGGATTTTTAGAAAAGGTACATCAAATAAGAATTTTTTTTTCTTTTGCAATGGTGATCTTAATTATATTTAATATCCTTATATTATCTAAAAATCTGATGTGTTACACTCACGTGACTTTCTCTACTCTTGTACTAACCATTCTTACAAACTCTTATTCGTATATCTTCTTCATGTTAGTTGAGATAAACATTTGTACAAATTATCTTATTTCTTATTTCCTTGTAGGTACAAGGGGAATATTAGAATACGGTAGGCTTTGAGCGATACTCAAATGTTTTAAAGCTTTCAAATTACGTTCTCTTTGCACGTCTACCTATGTTCCATTTGACAGAACTATAAGTTCTCCAAAACTTACACAAGTAACAAGGAATATCTCCGAAATGGTTCATTCTACAAACAAATTTGTTGCAATATAAATTGTGTGTTTTAGCAAGATCTACATTTTTGTACAGTAAGATTTGGTCTGTCTCTTACGCTTTAGTAGTTATACAAAAGTCATCTAGAATGAACAGGACTTCATGGGCTATAGTCAGTAAATTAAAGATATACATTTTAGTTGTTATAAAATATTTCAAACATGTGTCACTTTAATCAAAATCGTTATTCGTTTTCAATTAAATAAAATTTTCGAAATTTTTACAAAATTTCTTCAAAATCTTTGTTTCGTATCCTAGAAAAAATTAAACTTAAGTACCAACTTTGGTTTTTAACCAACTTTTCTTTTTTCAGAATATACTTAATTTTATTCCGTGATCAAAGCATGGGATATATAATTTCGTATTACTTTCCAATGAAATGTCTTGATGGAATACAATGCTTGCTCTACTTTCTGTATGTAAGTATGTAGTGGATAGAGAAATAAAAAGCTGTAATTGAGATAATGCTAAACGTGCAAGTTTTTGGTCCAGTTTGACTTGTTCTTTAAGTCTAGGTGAAGAACGAGAGAACAAGAACCGAGAACGGAAACATAACTCAAGGAAAAGTTTCCATTGCCAACAATTTACATAAGAGAGCAGTGCTACCAACTTGTGTGCTGATGTAACACATAAAGAAACAAAAGAAAAACAACACACGCACACATTTCTTAATGACGGGGCATCACAAAGTTGAATTTGTTCGCTCGAGATACTGCACCAGCTTAAGGCTTAACCTTACAACAACTGCGTTCTTTTCGTGCAGTGTCTAGGCGCCGGTGTATTACACCAAACATGGCTAAATGCACAATTTTTGTCACAGTGATGTGGAAGTTTGTATATATGTATGCCAAAGCACATCTACGTCATTAAATTTCACTTCTCTATGCAAGATACATGACATACTAGCGGACCGGACAAACGCTGTCCTGTTCAAATGTTGTGTATCCAAAAATTATACGATTGTGTCAATAAACTAAAATATCACTCAAAGAAATAAGAACAAAAAATATCGCTACTACGCGAGTTTTGCTTCTCCTGTGGTTTATAAGAAAACGTACTAAATAGGTTGGGTGGGTGGGAGGGTGGGTGGGTTCCAGGATGTACCTACAATGCACAACATCACAACAACCCTAAGTAATTACTTGATTCTCTTTAATCTGAACAACGTACTTTAGGTTATATAATAAACAGTAAATCATAGGCATCTTAAGAACGCAAGTTCGCTTCGCTAGAGTGATTTGTTGTCATCAGTATGTGCTAATTAAACTCAAGGGGGCCATATTTTACTTGGACTGCATTATGCAGGAAATCCTCTTTGTCATATATCAGTTTAATGTATAATTAACGCTACTTCCTAGAATCCTATGTAGGAACAAAGTATCGGAAAGTCTAAAACGCAGCGTTGCTTGACGTATCCGTGAACCTAAACCAAATGATCAACAACACATAAACCAGTTAATTAGAAAGAACATTTACTATCGGGCTAAACTGAATCCAAACCATTGTCGAATAACGTTGTTCTACTTGTAGGAGAAGTGAGCGGCAGAGGAATTCCCTAGGCTTCACCTAGTGTGTGCAGCGCGTGATAATAGAGAGAAACGGTCTTAGAAGATTTTCCACTTCACTTACAAGACTTCATTTTCCAGGTATAGACTCATTTGTATTTTGTAAATGGAGATTTTATTAAAAATGGTTTTTTCCCTTTTTGGTCAGTGTGTGCGTGCGTGTGTGTGTGTGTGTGTGCGTGTCCGTCTGCCAATAGTAAAACACAAAAATGAAAAGTTGGTGTTAATAAGTTGAGGTCTTCTAAGAATCTTCTAAGAATACAACACTAAGATTTTCAGGGACATCCCTTTATCCAGGATTAACATTTTTTGAAAATGTTGATTTTTTTTCCAAGCATCGCTAATAATTTTGATTAAAATACGATGTTTAACAGCGTTGAGCTCAAATGAAATTTGACTTTTGGAGACTATTCTACGTCAGGTGCCACCTTTTCCCACTGGTTTATAGAATTTAAGAGGGGGGGGGCGGCAATCTCTTAAGGATGAAGTTTGGCAGACCAGCAACAGTAGTCACTGACAAAAACATCACCTGTGTAGAAACAATGGATATTGAGCTGGTATTAGGGGTTAGTACGCCGAGCGTTTCAAACATCTGTAATAAACACCTTCAAATAAGAGGCACTTGTTGCATCTTGACAATCCATTAGCTCACATCGCAAGAAACCGAGGGAAAACTATTGATTCATCCACCTTACGGTCCAGATCTGGCACCATGTGACTTATTCCTGTTCCCTATGGTGAAGAACCGACTTCGAGGTCACCGATTTTCTAGCCCTGAAGAAGCCGAGTGACGTGGATGCTTCCAGAAGTGGTTCCAGAGTATGGAGCGCTGCATATAGTGCCAGGGAGAATACCTCGAGAAACTGGGACAAACAAACCGTTTCTGTGACTATTCATATTTTGCTGTCTCAATACCCAAGTAGTGAACCTCGTACTCCGAGCAAGAAGTAAGATAGTGAAGGTATCTGTATAACGTTACAAATGACATAATAACATTTTGTAAGCACTACCCCGCCATGTGACGTAATAGGGAAGTATACAAATTCCCAGTAGGTTGGGAATAAGTTTATAATCAGCTGGTTCGTGCAGCGCATCTCTGTTAAACCTCTGTTACTATTATTTGATCATTGTAACGCTAATTCCAAGCTTTATGCATTAATAATTAAATATTCGTAATGGAAGATAAAAGCTTGCTATCCTCTGTATTCCCTTGACAGTTGCAAACAGTCACAGATACGAGCCCAAGAGGTGTTCAACATTAACTCTCTGAAATTTCCACATATTACATCATTTTAGTCACTTTAAGGCCGCTAAACATTTTCAGAACGAGCCTAGTTAAAAAATCTGATGTGTTGCACTCACATGACTTTCTCTACTCTTGTACTAACCATTCTTACAAACTCTTATTCCTGTATCTTCTTCATGTTAGTTGAGATAAACATTTGTACAAATTATCTTATTGCTTATTTCCTTGTAGGTACAAGGGGAATATTAGAATACAGTAGGCTTTGTGCGATAGTAAAATCTTTTAAAGCTTTGCACACTTAACAACGATGTTCCATTTCACGAAAGTTTTAAGTTTTCCGAAACTCACACACATAACAAGGAATATCTCCGAAATGGTTCACCCTACAAGAAAATTTATTGAGACATAAATTGTGTATTTTAGCAAGATCTACATTTTTTGTATAGTAAGATTTGGTCTATCTCTAACGGTTTACCAGTTAAGCAAAAGTCGTCCAGAGTAAATACGAGTACAGGGGCTATAGTCAGAAACTTCAAGATATACATTTCATTTATCATAAAAATATCTCAAACATGTGGCATTTTAATCAAAATCGTTAGAGCCATTTTGAAGAAAATCAAAATTTTTGAAAAATTTTCCATGTAAAGGGTGGTTTAGGGTGGGGCTATTTTCTTCAAAATCTTCATGTCGCATACTTGAAAAACACTAAACTTAAATAATAAGTTTGGTTTTTAACCGACTTTTCGTTTTTGAGTTATGCTGTCCACACACACACAGCCGCGCCTTTTACTAAAAATACTTTTTTTTTCTTATAAAGTTCTGTGTAGCTATGTATTTAATGAATATTATTCAAGCTTTAATTTTCATCCCTTAAAAATTTCACATATACACGTAATATATTTCGGTAACCTGGATCTTAATTAAGTTTTCCCCTTAAGTTTTACCTACTTCAAAGGCTTGTTCTATATTAGGCTATAGCATGTGTCTACCAATCAGGATAAGAGGTGTGTATAACAAACTGAATGCACTCACTGCCTTTTTCTGTTTCAGACAATACAGTCGAAATGGTAAACGTTTCTTAGGCGTTCTGATGACGACACTGGGCAGCTCGGTGGGGCCTGGCGTTGAAGGGGTCTGAGTACTTGTTAAGGACTTCTGGGCGTCTCTGTGGCCTGCGACCCTGTGTCACTTCATCCCTTCCTGGCACTATATGTTTGTGTGGGGGTTGCAGTGTGCAAGGCGTTCAGCTTTAGCTTCTGTATGTACTAGAGTAAGTTGAAATATATTTAGGAATTTTCTGTTAGCGTGCTGCTATTGAGGAAACGTTCTGCAAACAAGTGAAATATTTCCTGAAATATTTCAAACGTGCTTCTAACGTGAACGGGAATATTTCATCTGGAAGTGAACGAGCGATCATTAATTTCCCAGTGTTTTACAAACAGCTGTTTGTTGTCTCAGCTTCTAGGGTGTGCATTACGAACTGAAAAGGATTCCTCACACATATTTATCTCGATTAAGTTAAACTACATAGAAAACCAAGCTTTACATATGAATGGAACCCCAGTAATGATATTTTATGGCTTTCTAGAGAAACGCAGTGTCCCAAAGTAAACAAAGTGAGGTAATTTTCAGTTAGCTATGCGGATTTCGCTCTTCAGTTCTCATTTGTTTTCTCCACCCTTATCGACTTTTCAGCATCGCTGTTTGGTTTCTAGGCAACCATACAATTCCGTTGCCCTTTTAAATGTTTGTTTGAGAGCTTTAAAGTTGAACCGCAGGGTTTCGAATGGGGCTGAAGGGGACTCAGGATAATCGCCGCAGTTTTACCCCCCCCCCCCCGCGCCCTTTACTGTATGAAAAAGGGTTCCCCATTTATGATTTAAACGGTGACATGGAACCGTTTTATTAAAATGGTTCCTTTATATTAAACTGGTTTTTTGGAACACGTGTGGTCAAAGTATGATTACGTCACCACCCACCTTAGCTGCTGAATTTCTGTGCCTGAGGTTGCGGGTTAGACACCGGTTTAAGGCAACCAAGCTCAAGAACATGCGGAATGGCTTTTCCGTCAAAAAATTAAATTCACTAGTAAAAAGCATTTTCAGAAAAACGTGTGTGTGTGTCTGTGTGTCAGTCTGTGGACATCATAACTCAAAAACCAAAAGTCGGTTAAAAACCAAAGTTGGTATTTAAGTTTAATGTCTTTCAAGGATGCGACACGAAGATTTTGAAGAAAATATCCCCACCCTAGACTACCCTTTACATGGAACATTTTTCGAAAATTTTAATTTTCTTGAAAATGGCTCTAACGATTTTGATTAAAATGTCATACGTTTGAGATATTTTGACGACAAATGAAATGTATATCTTGAATTTTCTGGCTATAGTCCCTGTAGTCGTATTTACTCTGGACGACTTTTGTATAACTGGTAAACCGTTAGAGATAGACAAAATTATACTATACAAAAAATGTAGATCTTGCTAAAATACACAATTTATGTCTCAATAAATTTTCTTGTAGGGTGAACCATTTCGGAGATATTCCTCGTTATTTGTGTAAGTTTTGGAGAACTTAAAACTTTCGTGAAATGGAACATCGTTGTTCATTTTTTATATTAAACCTGCAAAGAGAACGGGATCCTAAAGCTTTAAAAGAGTTGATTATTGCTCAAAGCCTACTGTATAAGATAACACGAAGAAGATAGAAGAATAAGAGTTTGTAGGAATGGTTAGTACAAGAGTAGAGAAAGTCATGTGAGTGTAACAGATCCGATTTATTATTGTCTTATATGAAAGTATAGTCTTTTATTCATAATATCACTTGAAGTACTTCAATATCTGTCCTATAAGTTGGTTAGTCATTAAAATATTGGAATTCCTGCGCATAATTTCGTAGACCCAATTAAGATAGCACTAGTGGAAGAATGGAAGTTTAAGGAGTTAAACAGATATTTGAATGATCTGAAAAGTACCATAAAGTGCATTACTTAAGACCTGGAGACACTAAACCACATAATGAAGTTGTGACACTACAACATATGGAGAGAATGTAAGACTTGAGGAAGTTTGCTTCCATACGTTGTCGACAAATCGTTGCTTTGGGACTACTTTTCTGTTCTGAGTAATCAGGTCTTTAAGTTAGAGAGTCCAATAACTATAACAGTTTGTTATATACTATGCACCAATTGAACATTTATGATAAAACTTGTATTAATTTAGGACGCTTTGAATTTGTTATCCCAGATCCGCGAAACTGTTTGCAATACAAGATTCTAACTGCAGTTTTCAATAAGCTCAAATAAAAATGGGTTAAGTTATTTGTTCACTATAAACCAAAATGTAGTTTTATTAGTTTATTAGTAATATTTACTAATGTACAGGTGTACCAAAATTAGACCGACATACTTTTAAATCAGAGAAATGGCTGGTGTATTTGCGAGAGTACGGCAGAATAAGGCACGCCGATGCACTCTTTGTGTTAATCGCAATGGGTGTGCGTTCCAATATTTACTTTGAATAGTAAAGCTGTGATTAACTGTAAACAATGGGAAGTTTGTGTTTTGTGTTCACAAACACTCGCACCGTTTTCTAATTTTTTTTTTTTTTTTTTTTTTTTTTGCATACAGGGGGGTTCAAAATATATATTTGCAGTGAAATCTCGACATCGAATTTTTGGGTGGAATACAACACTTCCTGTACTTACTATACGTAGTAGAGAAAGTAAAAAAGTCAAACCAATTTAACCCTTTCATGCCTGAATTATTTTGCTACTTATGCCGTTCTTCCTCTAATTCGAAACCGGTTTAGATTAGGTGGTTTGGGAGACCTTCAGCCTGCTGGCTTGGATAGCCATGATCGTTGAGGCAACACGTGGCCATGCACTCAAAGCCTGAGGTCGTGAGTTCGAGTCTCGACAACCGCAGTCAAATGTGCCTGTGGTAAAGGACGGGGAGGGCCCACGTAAAATAATCGGTGTGATGGCACGCGTGGATGATGACGGGGTATCATTTGATTGCGGTTGCATGGATTTTGCTTCTTTTCTTATATAAAAAAACACTGCAGTATAAATTGTAAAAAAAAATAACGTCTCAAATATGTATTTTTAATTAGTGACAGACAGTATAACAAGAATATAAAACTAGTAAAAATAGAAAAAAAAAGCCTACGTATCTTATAATACACACCAGTCATGAAAGGGTTAAAAGAAACTAAAAGAGGGCGTGGCAGAATATTATTAATTGTATTTAAATTATTTTTGGATACTTATAGTGACGATAGAAGCATGAAACTTCAGGAACACAATCCAAACACTATAAACTATATTTAACGAAAGGAAAAAGAAGTGGAGTTTTTCAGTAAATTCACCCCCGCTACCCTTAATGGATATAAATACTTCCTGAGCTAGTTTATTCGACGTGACCCATGTACATTGTACTGGTTGGGAAAGTTGCAGGCCAGAGGTCAATAAAATCGGACACTTTCACGAGCAGTTTGTGTTCTGCGAGGTTGGTAAACATGTTCCCAGTGTCGCCCGCATTTGCCTCATCAAAAACGTTAAGGCAAACATTGCCAACTCCGTCCGTCTGAGAAAGTTTCCTTGTCGTCGTATAACACGAGAACTCTTTCCATTGTCCTGAATTACATACCTTCCTCCAACTTTCTCCAATCCCTCCCTATCATGCTTTCTCTTCTTTTCTTATTATTCACTTCTTCTTTGTTAACTATCGTCATTCATTCTTTTCTCCAAGTTTGCCTTTCCTCAGCGCATTATTTTCTTGCTAGTTGATAACTTCTCTCCAGAAACTTACATCTCTAGAAGACAGCAGCTGAAGTAAGCTAGCCCTGCACGTTAGGCCACCACTTATACTTCAGAACCTCCAACCTTGCTAACAAGGAAATATGGACGTGTAGAGAAGCCAAACTATAAAGTCAGGAACTACCAAAAATTCCAGTTTTTATTACTTTCTCTACTGCGTATTGTAAATTAGAGAAAATGTATGTTTTGAGTTCCCATAAATCGAAAAAAAGCAAGTGTGTGTGTGTGTGTGTGTGTGTGTGTGTGTGTGTCTGTGGACAGCATAACTCAAAAACGAAAACTCGGTTAGAAACCAAAGTTGGTATTTAAGTTTAATGTCTTTCAAGGATGCGACACAAAGATTTTGAAGAAAATAGCCCCACCCTAAACTACCCTTTACATGGAACATTTTTAAAAAATTTTGATTTTCTTGAAAATGGCTCTAACGATTTTGATTAAAATGTCATATGTTTAAGATATTTTTATGACAAATGAAATGTATATCTTGAATTTTCTGACTATAGCCGCTGTAGTCGTATTTACTCTGGACAACTTTCGCATAACTGGTAAACCGTTACAGGTAGACCAAATCATACTATACAAAAAATGTAGATCTTGCTAAAACACACAATTTATGTCGGAATAAATTTTTTCGTAGAGTGAAGCATTTCGAAGATATTCCTTGTTATTTGTGAGAGTTTTAGAAAACAAACTTTCGTGAAATGGAACATCATTATTCACTTTTATGTTAAGCGTGCAAACAGAACGGAATTTGAAAGCTTTAAAAGATTTTACTATCGCTCAAAGCCTACTGTATTCTAATATTCCCCTTGTACCTACAAGGAAATAAGCAATAAGATAATTTGTACAAATGTTTATCTTAACTAACACGAAGAAGATATAGGAATAAGAGTTTGTAAGAATGGTTAGTACAAGAGTAGAGAAAGTCATGTGAGTGAAACACATTAGACTTTTTTGTTTGTAATGCTTTTATGAAGCACGTAATTATTAGGAGTGTAATGACTTTTCTTGCACCCTATATATATATATATACACATACACAGTCACACACGTACAGACAGACAGACAGACACACCGACAGACAGACAGACAGACAGACAGAGAGCCAGACAGACCCAGCGACAGACAGACAGACAGACAGAGAGATACACAGATAGACAGACAGCCAGACAGACAGACCCAGCGACAGACAGACAGACAGAGAGCCAGACAGACAGACAGACCCAGCGACAGACAGACAGACACAGTCAGACAGACAGACATGAATGACACTGTGCTTTTGGACAACATAGAAGCTTTGTGTTTTTGAACTACTTTCTAAAATGTTGTGTTTTTAATGGTTGTGGATAATGAGAAGGTGTTCACCCCTGGAGCGTGCTGGTGGCAGCTCGTAGGGGTGAATATTTATAGCGGGGCAGGGCCGACAACCTTGCATCTTGTCATCTGGCCAGGCTGTTTATGTTAATCAGTCACCTTCTTATAACATTTCCCTTTCTTCTTTGATTTATCCTTCTCATTTCCATAACATCATTAGCAAAAGTTTACAACAAGAAAGCCAAGTTCGCCTGCCGTGGGGAATTTATTATTATTACAGTGGTACTTCCGGATGTAAAGTGATTCATCTGAGCAGGAATATTCTCACCAACAGACATCCATCTTCTCATTACTTTCTCTAGACAAAGTATTGTATTTCAAGTAAAAATTTAACAGGACACTCTGGTACCAAATAGTTTCTTTCCTAATGAAGCAATTTTAATGATATTTTTAGGTTTAATTGCACCTACCACCACAATATATTGTTTAAGTTCCATTGCTATAGATGATGTGGTAATTAAAAATTATTTATGAAGCATTTCGAACGAGCTAAATAGTAATAAAGGATACACTTTTTGCAGCTAGAATTAAAATAGAGGCTTGAAATTTGGCGTGGTAGTTTTCTATTATCTGTCTGCTTTTCAGAATATTAATATTTAACAGAATAAAATAAATATTCATTCTAATCATTCTTACAAACTCTCATTCCTATATCTTCTTCGTGTTAGTTCAGATAAATATTTGCAGAAATTATCTTATTGCTTATTTCCTTGTAGGTACAAGGGCAATACTAGATTACAGCAGGCTTTGAGCGATACTCAAATCTTTTGAAGCTTTGTAATTCCGTTCTCTTTGCACGGTTAAGATATAAAAAAAATGAATAACGTTCTTCCATTTGGCGAAACGTTTCCCAAAACTTATACAAATAACAAGGAACAATTCCAAAATGGTTCACTCTAAAAAAAAACATTCATTTGGACATAAACTGTGTATTTTAGTGAGATCGACATTTTTTGTACAGTAAGACTTGGTCTATTTCTTACGGTTTACCAGCTATTCAAAAGTTATCTAGAGTCATCAAGACTACATGACCTATAGTCAGAAAATTCAAAATATACATTTCATTTGTCATAAAACTATCTTAAACATATGACATTTTAATCAAAATCATTAGAGCCATTTTCAAGTAAATTGCTATTTTCGAAAAATGTTCCATGTAAAGGGTAGTTTAGGGAGGAGGAGTTTTATTCAAAATACTTGTGTCGAATCCTTGAAAGACATTAAATTAAATACCAACTTTGGTTTTTTATTGACTTTTCGTTTTTGAGTTATGCTGTCCACAGACACACACACGGACCTTTTTCTAAAAATGCTTTTTTTTTGGATTCATGGGCCCCAAAATATATATTTGTCGTGAAATCTCGACATCGAATTTTTGGTTTGAATACAATACTTCCTCTGCTTTCTTTACGTACTATAGAAAGTCAGAAAAGCATACTTGTATGCATGAGTGTATGTTCTGAAAATTTCAGCTTTATCCATCAATATTTACTGCAATAAAAGTTACCCCAAAGTACAAAATTTGCTTCTTGGAGAGAAAGCTATTTACAGTTTTGGGACAAAGATATTTGAAATATTGCTCTTCATTACACTTCGCTACAATTCAGACGAAGGCCATAGAATTGTTATTGTCGACGAGAAAGTAATGTGACGCTATATACAAAAGAGCACGTGCAACACTTTCAGCTGTAGATTTATTAGCATAGGCATCTTCAGTTTTACCTGCTGTCTCATCTAAAAGCTTAGGTTTCTTTTCCTTCATTATCTTTTCATTTCACAATTTTCGTATTACATTTGCTAAAAACACAACTACTACAAAAAATAAATTACGAGATGCTTTAAGAGAACACATTCGTGTTATATACGTTTTAATTTTTTGTCAACCGATGGCAGCACTTGTGCAATAACACCCGCAAACATCTATATTTTAAAGAGAAATGTATATTTAAAATCTAAAACCCCACAAATAGACCAAGCCTTAGCTACAAACTCAAATCTGACAGACTTGCCACACACTTTTCATTGCAAGCGCCTAGATAAACTGGAAATTTTCAGGCGGATTTGACACGTAATATTTAATGGCCATATTCTGGAAGTGTTAACAATATTTCTTCATCATTACTAACATTTGTGTCCACCTATCGCTCAATTCTGTTACCAAACATGTGAGCATTTCTTTCGACTTTTGCTTATTCTACTACGTACAGTATAAATAAATAAAAATATCGATATAAGTAAATTTAGTAAATATAAAGAGAAATAGGAGATATGTCGGAGTCCGAGAGTCGTATTATCCGACTTAACTCAAATAGCGTGGCTTCTCGCAGATAGCGGGCGTCAGGCAGGCAATACTAGTGATATCAACTTTATGTTTCCCAGTAACCATAAAGGGTTATTAAAGTGCGTACGGAGATTAGTGAAGTTCAAAGTATTAACAATAGTGAGTGAACATTACACAATATTAAAGTTCGGCACGTCTCCTCGTGAATAACAATTTCAGACATTAAATCTGATCAAAAGTGAATCATTGGTCATTTTTCGCTACACCTACGCATACCCAGGGATCAGATACTTACTCAAATAATAGCTAACCAAGGGAAGCACAACTTCAAGTATCAGGCTGTAACCAATGACGCACCATTGTCAAGCCCAACGGATGTTACTCGCCGCACATCGCAATTGTTGCAAGGCTATTCTTGTGACAATGAAGAGACAACTTTGAATCGACCAGCTGCCAAAGTAACCTGCACTTTGTTGGGAACAAACTGCCATTTCTTTGAGGAACTCCAGAATATAAATGAGATATACTTATCTAGCTTTTTGACGAACCATTAATATAAATGCTTCATTAATTCAATAACGATCGGCAAACATTGTGCTACCAAAGATTGTGTATACAGCAAATGCACGGGAAGGTAATTGCGTAGTCAGTGTTGTAAATACAGTCAGCGGTTTCATATAACGAAACGTTAGAGCTGTTTGCAAATTTTAACAGGTTCCTTAAGGGTATATCTTCACTGCCATCGCTCCGAGTGTTAAAAGCAATCTTAAAGCGACTATTGCAACCCAAGACGAGGCAAAAAGGGACGATGTGTTGCACTCAGATGGTTCTGCCTACTGATTATTCTTAGAAAAGTGAATTCCTATATATCCTTCGTGTTAGTTGAGATAAACATTTAGAGTAATTATGTTATTGCTTATAGATGCAACGCGAATATGGCAATACCATATTAAGTGACAGTGAAGTATTTAAGCTAGTTGGTATGCGATGACTTTAAAATGTAATTCTCATTGCATAGACAAGAGATAACACAGTGAATAACGACCAGACAAATGAAAAGCTGTATCTCCGAGTTTATTCACTCCACAAAGAAATGCATAGGATCTGAAGTGTGTGTTTTAACCAGATATACACTTTTTAACAGTAAGACTTGGTGTATTTCTTACGGCTTATCTTTTATTGCACTTAGTGTAAGAACGTTTCAACACGGCCGTCAAAAGTGGAGCATCGCACTGGCACAACTATGTTGTTAAGAACTCCGTCCCAACACTACAATACGTCACACTTTGGTAACCATAATCTTTGAGCATACTTTCCCAAAACGGCTCCACTAATGGTGCAAGACAAATGCACTTGTTTCTGTACATCGAGGGCACGTTTACAACAAATGAGCAGGAGGAATTGCAATAGTGAAGCTACTTTGTTCAACCTGGTGGAGGGAGAGCGGGGGGGGGGGGGTATTTTAAAATTATTAAAGGGGACGGGGAGGTCTCCTGCTCGATCGTTGTGCCCCTAGGATTTACTCGGGGAGGCAGGCAACAAAAGCTCCTTTGTGAGCAGCGCATCCTCCAGGCTAATTCCTTCTAACATTCCAAAAGAAAACAAACAATTTGCTTGCCAGGATGCCTTTTAATGAGTAACTTGTGCCAAGACCTCATGCAGCCTACCCTCCAGCCTACCTCCACTACACTACACTGTCCACAGTGCTCTTCTTCTTCTTCTCCTTGTACTTCTTCCTTCTTCTTCCTCTTCTACTTCCTCCTCCTCTTCTTCTTCTACTTCTTCCCGTTCGTCTTTATTTCACAACCTTGTAATGATCTCATATATACCCTTTCTCTACCACATTTAGTAAATACATGAAGTATTGTATTCCACTCAAAAATTCGATGTCGAGGTTTCACCGGAAATATATGTTTTGAAGCCCGTTGAATTTAAACTAAACCATTTTTAGAAATATGTCCGTGTGTGTATGGACAGCAAAACTCAAAATCGAAAAGTGACTTAAAATCTAAACTTCATATTTAAGTATTTAATATCTTTCAAGGATGCGACGCAAAGATTTTGAAGAACATTTCTTCACCCTAAACTAATATTTTGCTGAAAATGACTAACGATTTTGATTAAAATGCCATATTTTTTAAATATTTTTATGACAAAACAAATGTAAAACTTCAATTTTTTGGCTATTATCCATATAGTCGTATTTACTCCGGATGACTTTTGAATAACTCGTAAACCGCAAGAGATACACAAAATCTTTCTGCACAAGAAATATAAATCTGTCTTTTTTGTGTACAGTGAACCATTTCGGAGATATTCCTTGTAATGTGTGTGAGTTTTGCAATAGTTAAACTTTCGACAAATGGATTTTTTTTTTTTTTTTGCCTATGTTCCCCTTAAAGCGACTAGAACACTACGATGAAGAATGCTCTGATAGAGAATGTGCTAATATTGTGGAAGTCCGATAGAGGTAGGAGATAAGCGGCGCGCGGACTGGTCTGTACAAGCAGAGTCGCATAGTTGTGCCGCACTGTGTGAACCACATAAAGAAATTTGAACACTGCGATACAATGGTGTAAATAGAAAGCGATATTAACCGTGAAGCAGAGAGAATATGCTAATGGCACAGAGATACGGCCGCAATACATTTGGTTCTCGCTGATTGTGTGCAAGATTTGTGTGTGTGTGTGTGTGTGTGCGCGCGCGTGTGTGTGTGGCACACAGAAAAGCAAGTTTGTGGCATCAAAACCAATCTATCATTTGACATTTACCACAAGCTGCACATCTGATATGAAACGCATTGAAAAGCCGCATATATCTGCCACTTCGCTTGTTTTTTAAAGTCAATTCCTTTTTTTATCTTTCAAGCTGATAATTTTGGTCTGTGCTGCTATCATAGAAGGCAATAAATCGGGGGAGGGGGGAGAATCGAGAGATCGAACGAAAAACACACACGCAAATAATGCCACCCCCCCCCCTCCTCCTTTATTGCCTTACGGTGTCCATTGTTTCACGCAAATACGCGTACACAGGGCAGAAGTGGGGCAAGAGGCGATTATCAGATAGCGGCACGCAATATTGCCCCAGGCAGCCGACGGTTCGACTCCAGCCGTGGGTATTTTCTGCATCTGAACTGTACCAAATATACTTGATGAACTTCGCTATCAAACTTCTACCGCGTACAGTAAGTAGAGGAAGTATTGTATTCCACTCAAAAATTCGATGTCCAGATTTCACCGGAAATATTTTTTGAGGACTCCTGAATCCAAAACAAGTATTTTTAGAAAAAGGTCCATATGTGTGTGTGTGGACAACATAACTCAAAAACGAAAAGTCGGTTAAAAACCAAAGTTGGTATTTAAGTTTAATGTCTTTCAAGGATGCAACACGAAGATTTTGAAGAAAATAGCCCCATCCTAAACTACCCTTTACATGGAAAATTTTTCGAAAATTTTGATTTTCTTGAAAATGGCTCAAACGATTTTGATCAAAATGCCATATGTTTGAGATATTTTGGTGGTAGATGAAATGTATATTTTGAATTTTCTGGCTATAACCTGTGTAGTCCAGTTTATTCTGGATGATTTTTGAATAAATCGTAAACCGTAAGAGATAGCCAAAATGTTACTATACAAAAAATCTAATGTGTTGCACTCACATGACTTTCTCTACTCTTGTACTAACCATTCTTACAAACTCTTATTCCTATATCTTCTTCGTGTTAGTTAAAATGAACATTTGTACAAATTATCTAATTGTTTATTTCCTTGTAGGTACAAAGGGAATATTAGAATGCAGTACGCTTTGTGCGATAGTCAAATCTTTTATAGCTTTGGGATTCCATTCTCTTTGCACACCTAACATATAACAATATGAACAACGATGTTCCATTTCAGGAAAGCTTGAGTTTTTCGAAACTCACACACATAACAAGGAATATCTCCGAAATGGTTCAACCTACGAGAAAATATATTGAGACATAATTTGTGTATTTTAGCAAGATCTACATTTTTTGTATAATATGATTTGGTCTATCTCTAACGGTTTACCAGTTATGCAAAAGTTGTCCAGAGTAAATACGACTACAGGGGCTATAGCCAGAAAATTCAAGATATACATTTCATTTGTCATAAAAATATCTCAAACATATGGCATTTTAATCAAAATCGTTAGAGCCATCTTCAAGAAAATAAAAAGTTTCGAGAAATCTTCAATGTAAAGGGTAGTTTAGGGTGGGGCTATTTTCTTCAAAATCTTCGTGTCTCATCCTTGAAATATATTAAACTTAAATACCAACTTTGGTTTTTAACCAACTTTTCGTTTTTGAGTTATTATTTTTGAGAATTTTGAAATGCGTGTAGACCATGCAAAGAGAGGAGAATTTCAAAGTCGACTGTTAAAACACGTCACTATTACTTAAACCTTACTGTATCCCCATATTCCCATTGTACCTACAATAAAAATAACAATAACATAATTTTTACAAATGTTTATCTTAACATGAAGTAGATAAACAGTAGACTAATTTGTGCAGGAGTAGAGAAATTCATGTGACATTTTCTTTTAAAATTATTAAACATTATACCGATACTTTTGAATTACTTGAAGTATTTATGTTCATTAGGTGACTATTAATTTAAAATTTAGCGTGTTTTGTCTAACAGAAGTTGGCAACAGTGCAGGTAGCAGCTCGTCTACTTGTGTGGATTTATCGCGACGGAATGGATCAATACGCCAAACAGTTGTCTACTATTAGCCTAAGATATTATCAATGTTTACGGAATATTATTGCTGGACCTGAGAGACGAGAGTGTGAAAACAAACCATTAATTCAGCCTAAAGTGAGACAAACACGGTGTTTACGGTTGTAAACAAAGAAATCTGACGAACATCAGGCGATCTGATTTGTTCCATTCGCTTTCTGTACTTATTTTTCAAACTATTAAATGTTTTTATTACGTATTTCCTCATTACATGCTTATGACATACAGGGTGAAGGGGAAGTCATTACATTAATGTAAACCAATGAATTATCTCTGTATTTGGAACACAATTTTTATCTTACGTTTTTGTCTCTGACCGTTTCTTATGGAGCTATTTTAGTTTTCTGAAAAATAAACACAGTAACGGTGTGTGATGAAAACATAAACACACACCCTGTCTTGTGCTTCCGTGTTTACTTTGCGAGTGTAGGCCAATCACAAGCGTTAGCTCCCAAAATATTACACGAAAGCGCCCGACCCCTTTATATCCAGAAGCCGGTTCAATTCCCTGACCAACCTCAACACAACTTGTCGAGTTACTTCACGTCTGAAAGAGCTGCTAGGAGTATTCTTTCACGTCTTTTAAGTGATTAATTATTTCGAAACCCTGTGATGTCCCATGAAGCTGTCGGAAATTAGTTACTCTACGCATCTTACAAGCAACAAACTCTTCAATTACGCAACCAATTTGAAACAAAAATCATTTATTTTTTTGGAATCGGCTGATGAGAGAACAAAATGTCATTAGACTTTTTTGTTTGTTATGTTTCTAAAAAGCACATATTAGAAGGAGAGACGTGACGAGGCTTCTAGTTCATGGTGTGTGGTGTGTTTCTCCAAAGCTCGTGTGATGTCATCCCCAGTGTTGAAGGACAGTTTGAGGGTAGAGTTCCGACAATAAGTCGCTCAGTGTGTCAGCAGATGATAAATGCAATGGAAAGAATGAGGACAGCAGTATTTGAAGCATATAAGGAACAAACAGATGAAACAAAAACAACATAACATGGACATTGACACAGAATTTGGAAGATGCTCCAAAAATTTTCGAAACAAAGAAATATATGGACCAATACAGGATGGAGGACGCTGACGTATAAGATGGAATGAAGAACTGTATCGTTTATAGTGTCTTTACAACACACTTTTTTTTTTACACTGGTGTCAGAAGTGGGATCAGTCGAACTGCCGTTTTGTCACAAAGTAATAAATGTAGGGTTATTAAAGGGAGATAAATGAAATAGTTTATAATTCGAATTTAAAGAGCTAGCCACGAGACTTGGGTTAAGCCAGCTATTATTTTATAAAGAAGAGGTTTAAGAAGTTCATTTTGGAAGAGTTAAACTAAAGTAAAGACCTTGGATACCACATGCAGCTGTTGCAGTAAAGTTATCTGCATGTGGGTAAAAATGCGACGGCGTGTGTGATTCCCGAGGGAGAGGCAGTTGTCTGGGGAATGATGATGATATCCTAGTTACCACAAACTCAACATGGGAGCAATCTGGCGGCAGTCGGGCTAAACTCACGCTACCGCGACACACACACACACACACACACACACACACACACACACACACACTCTATCCAATTGTGTTTTCCATTTACATCGCTGGTCGTGATGGTGCCCTTTACTGTGTTGGTTTAGGCGCCGTACCTGCACTTAGGTGTTTAGTGCAACAAGCTGCCTATGTGCCGGGCGTCGCCGCACTTTTATAGCCAACCTTCAGTGGAAATTACATCGGTTACACAACATCGGGGGAAACCTCGCGCACTGTGACCTATAGGAACAAAGCGGGGTGGCTCAGGCGGCAACCTGCATTCGGTAGGCTCCGGGTTCGACCCCCGTGATTGACATTTCTGAGCCATCGGTTTTTAGGAGGTCTCCCCGGATTCCTGTCCCTTCATCCCGATAGGTTTCTGCCAGGGTTGGAAGCGTTGGCAAGGGTCGCGGTAGGGGGAAGAAATGCGCTCTGGAAATCTCACCCCCGGACCGGAAGGCCAGTTTAGTGGGAGTTACTAACCTGAAAACATTCTATTCTTAATAAGTAAATTTATAAGTCGACAAATGAAGCAAATAGTGACGTAATATTGCCCATTAAACTGTCCTCAATTGCCAGTACAAATCTCTATTTATACTATTAACAACCTGTATGTTGTAATTTACTTATGCAACTCGAAGAAAATCTGCAGTTGAGTCAGTTAAGTTGAATTATTTAAATAATTTGTGCTAAAACCATAACAATCCGTTACCCGTACAAAATGTTTAATAATAATTAAATATTCTAATTTTATAGTAAAATTAAATATACTGAAAATACCATTTATTTTACCCATACCTTACAAACCTTTCTTACTTTTCCAGCCAAAACTTGACTCATTTCTTAGGAAATAAGGGTTTTCAGATTTTCTAATAATAAATTAAATAATATATTAACAGTTTAGGAAAATGTGTGTGTGCCTGCGTGTGGACGAGACGAGTGTGTGAGTGTGTGAGTGCGATACAGACATACAGATAGAGATGGAGAGATATCCAGAGAAGGAGGGACATACGGAGAGAGACGGGGAGTGTGATGGGGAAAGTGATGAAACGAGAGAGGGGAGAGATGCAGAGATCTGGAGAGAGGGATGGGGCAAGACGGAGAGCGATGAGGAGAGATACGAAGATAGAGATGTAGCGGAACAGGGAAGGCGGGAGGAGTGACGGTGACTGGTTGAGGGTGAGGGAGCGTCGCCGGGGCAGAGGTCGAGGGGTCGAGAGCGAGTGAGAGGGGTCGAGGGCGAGTGAGAGGGGTCGAGGGCAAGTGAGAGGGGTCGAGAGCGAGTGAGAGGGGTCGAGGGCAAGTGAGAGGAGTCGAGGGCAAGTGAGAGGGGTCGAGGGCAAGTGAGAGGGGTCGAGGGCGAGTGAGAGGGGTCGAGGGCGAGTGAGAGGGGTCGAGGGCAAGTGAGAGGGGTCGAGGGCGAGTGAGAGGGGTCGAGGGCAAGTGAGAGGGGTCGAGAGCGAGTGAGAGGGGTCGAGGGCAAGTGAGAGGAGTCGAGGGCAAGTGAGAGGGGTCGAGGGCGAGTGAGAGGGGTCGAGGGCGAGTGAGAGGGGTCGAGGTCAAGTGAGAGGGGTCGAGGGCGAGTGAGAGGGGTCGAGGGCAAGTGAGAGGGGTCGAGGGCAAGTGAGAGAGGTCGAGAGCGAGTGAGAGGGGTCGAGGGCGAGTGAGAGGGGTCGAGGGCAAGTGAGAGGGGTCGAGGGCGAGTGAGAGGGGTCGAGGGCAAGTGAGAGAGGTCGAGAGCGAGTGAGAGGGGTCGAGAGCGAGTGAGAGGGGTCGAGGGCAAGTGAGAGAGGTCGAGGGCAAGTGAGAGAGGTCGAGGGGAAGTGAGGGAGGTCGAGGGGAAGTGAGAGGGGTCGAGGGCGAGTGAGAGGGGTCGAGAGCGAGTGAGAGGGGTCGAGGGCGAGTGAGAGGGGTCGAGAGCGAGTGAGAGGGGTCGAGGGCAAGTGAGAGAGGTCGAGGGCAAGTGAGAGAGGTCGAGGGGAAGTGAGGGAGGTCGAGAGCAAGTGAGAGGGGTCGAGGGCGAGTGAGAGGGGTCGAGAGCGAGTGAGAGGGGTCGAGGGCGAGTGAGAGGGGTCGAGAGCGAGTGAGAGGGGTCGAGGGCAAGTGAGGGAGGTCGAGGGCAAGTGAGAGGGGTCGAGGGCAAGTGAGAGGGGTCGAGAGCGAGTGAGAGGGGTCGAGGGCGAGTGAGAGGGGTCGAGGGCGAGTGAGAGGGGTCGAGAGCAAGTGAGAGAGGTCGAGGGCAAGTGAGGGAGGTCGAGGGCAAGTGAGAGGGGTCGAGAGCGAGTGAGAGGGGTCGAGGGCGAGTGAGGGGTCGAGGGCGAGTGAGAGGGGTCGAGTGCGAGTGAGAGGGGTCGAGAGCGAGTGAGAGGGGTCGAGGGCAAGTGAGAGAGGTCGAGAGCGAGTGAGAGGGGTCGAGGGCAAGTGAGGGAGGTCGAGAGCGAGTGAGAGGGGTGGAGGGAAAGTGAGAGGGGTCGAGGGCAAGTGAGAGGGGTCGAAGGCAAGTGAGAGGGGTCGAGTGCAAGTGAGGGACCGAGGGAAAGTGAAAGGGGTCGAGTGCAAATGAGAGGGGTCGAGCGAGGGAGTGAGAGGATGAGTGGGAGTGAGGGAGAGGCAGGGGAGTGACACCGAGAGTGACACCAGAAATGAAATCGGGAATGACATCGGGAGAGACGTCGGGAGCGACTTCGAGAGTGAAATCGGGCACGACACGGGGTACGACATCGGGTACGACACTGGGTACGACATCGAGTACGACATCGGGTACGACACCGCGTACGACGCCGGGTACGACGCCGCGTATGACACCCGGTAAGACACCGGGTACGACATCGGGTACGACACCGGGTACGACACCGCGTACGACGCCGGGTACGACACCGCGTACGACATCGAGTACGTCACCCGGTACGACACCGCGTACTACACCGCGTACGACATCGGGTACGACACCGCGCACGACATCGGGTACGACATCGGGTACGACACCGCGTACGACATCGGATACGACATCGGGTACGACACCGCGTACGACACCGCGTACGACATCGGGTACGACACCGCGTACGACACCGGGTACGACATCGGGTACGACACCGCGTACGGCACCGCGTACGACAGCGGGTACGACACCGGGTACGACACCGCGTACGACATCGGGTACGACACCGCGTACGACATCGGGTACGACACCGGGTACGAAATCGGGTACGACACAGCGTACGACACCGCGTACGAAACCGGGTACGACACCGGGGGAGAGACCTCTTTGATCTCGGGAGCGACTTCGTGAGCGACCTCGCGGAAGGGACTGCTGGAGCGATGAGCCGAGGCCGAGAGGCTACGAGAGCGAAGTTTAGAGAGGGCGCCGGCGAGAGTGTGGATGAGGGAGATGGAGACAGGGGGAGTGGTCGTGAGAGTGAGTGTGAGAGAGTGTGTGTGTGTGTATTTGCACTCAATGGACGTCAAACAGCAAACGATAGGCTGACGCCGGCCAAGGGGCTGAAGAGATCAGTTTTGTGTTGTAATATCAGGAAAGACTACTGTTTTGACATCAGTAGAAGACATCTGTGTTTTTGTGCAAAAAGTTGCTAAAACACCAATTTATGTCCTAATCATTTTTGTAGAGTGAACATTTTGGAGATATTCCTTTATTTGTGTGGGTTTTGAAATACTTCGACTTTCGTGAAATAGAAGATGGTTATTTAGTTTTTATATCCTATTCGTGCAAAGAGAAATAAGCAATAAGATAATTTCTTGCAGATGTTTATCTCAACTAACACGAAGAAGATATAGGAATAAGAGTTTGTAAGAATGGTTAGTACAAGAGTAGAGAAAGTCATGTGAGTGCAACACATCAGATTTTTTAAAAATAATGAATCCTTTTTTATGCATCTATAATGTTCAATATCAGGGACCATTTCTAGGAATTCAGAGTTAACGAAGCGTTGAAATATTAGTGTTGCATCTTTGGAATGTGTTGAACTTTAATTTGAACTTTTCTTCAGTGCTTGTGTTACAAAGTGAACTGTTTTAAACGAACTGGATGATGAAGTGCGTTATCCACATTAAACGCAGCTGAACTCAAATAACATGCTCAAATGAACTATGAGGTCAAACTTGCACGCCAATAATGTCTATCGTGTTTATGGTAAATGCATTCCCTAACCTCAAATTACTCCCACAATTCCACTTCACTTTGGCTTACCAACTTCTCGTATTTGTTGTTGCTTTGTAGTTTTGTGGGGAGGTTACTAGGAATCCCCATATTTTGGCTTGCCAGTAACCAATATTCGCTTCGCAAATATTTCACGGTTAATTGCAGAACCAACTGTTTGTTATTGCAATCTCAACCCAGACTGGTGTATATGGTTATATCTTTGTAACCGAAAAACTAGTCAATTAATTGCTTTGTGTAATAGGGGAGGTTTATTGCACTGGCAGTGAAGTAGAAATAATTATTTCTGAGAAGGTACTGAAAGAAAGATCTTAGCTAAAACACACACACACACACACACACACACACACACACACACACACACACTCCACACACACACACACACCCACACACACACACACTCCACACACACACTCCACACACACACACACACACACACACACTCCACACACACACACACACACACCCACACACACACTCCACACACATACATACACACACACTCCACACACACATACACACACATACACACACACTCCACACACATACATACACACATACACACACACATACACACATACACACATACATACACACACACACACACTCCACACACACATACACACATACATACACACACACACTCCACACACACACACATACACACACACTCCACACACACACACATACACACACACTCCACACACACATACATACACACATACACACACATACATACACACACACACACACACACTCCACACACATACATACACACACACACACACTCCACACACATACATACACACACATACACACACATACATACACACATACACACACATACATACACACACACTCCACATACACACACAGACACACACACCACACACACACATACACACACATACACACACACATACATACGCACACATACATACACACACACACTCCACACACACACACACACACACACACACACACACACACACACACACACACACACACACTGAATCTTCGATTACGTTCAAGTTTAAAGCCACTAAAATTAATAGGAAGGTGAAATTCATTGTGCGATTACTGGAGTTTTCTGAGTAGCAGTGACAGGTACAAATATCACTGTTACTTCACATTAAGAGAGATATATAATATATAATAAAAAGTGAATAGTTATGACCAGCGACAGACAGACAGACAGTAAGATTGAAGCACTGATAGACTGACATAGCTAATGCACGACTCCATTAACAGTAATGGATCTCTACGTCACGTGATAATACTCATTGTATCGATTGTTCCCAGCTCCATTACATATCGTACAATCTATCACAACAAACTTCTGCACCTAGCATTACGAAATATCCTATTGTCAATCTTCTCCGCCTGATAAATTCGTCTTATTCGAATAAGCATACATTAGGGAGAATACAATGAGCTAATATGATGGAAGTTTAAATATTGGATTGCTTAGAAATTCAAAGTTCTTTGAATGGCTACGAGAGACAAAGCGAATAGCGACTTTTCATGAAAGAATAATGTTTTGTCAGGTCATTGTACTTTTCTACATAACCCATAACTATATTTTTCCTGTTAGAAGCACCCCGGTGGAGGCTGTCTCAGCCTGGTTCATCTCCCACCCCTCGGGTCCGTACTCCCAAGGTGACGCGGGTCTCCGAAACCGCCTCCCCACTCCCCCTAGGGCTTGTACCATCGCATAAGGGGATCAGAAACCAGTCGGCGAGCTTTCCAATCGGGGGGGACGATATTTCTAGAGCGCCTCACCGACGCTTCCAACCCTGAAAGAAACTTAACGGGTTGAGGGGTAAAATGAAACAATTAATACAATAAAATGAAGCAACAGAAAATTCAGAGCCAGGGAAACCTCCGAAAAAAGACACACAGGTCACTAAGGCCCGTCACTAGAATTGAACCAGCGACCTTCACAATGTGGGCCACACACGTTACCGCCTGAGCTATCCCTCTCGGTGTGTAACGGGTGATCCAAAACACTGGAACGACTGCCCCTCGAGCGCGGATGAAATCATAGAACCTTTTAAAACTATTTTTAAACGCTTTACTTACCAATATTATTTAAAGGAGATGCTAAAACTGGCCACCGTTGTTGTTCATACATTTTTGGCACCTCTTTAGGAAACTATCCATCACTCGCCGTAGTTTATGCTTTAAGTTACTCCAGAGACAGAAATCACGTGGAAATCTTTCTACAAATCACAGTTTCACTTGGCGAGCTGATTGGGTTAACACATACGAATCATATATACACGCTGTGCAGTAGAAAACAAAAGCTGAGCTATAATAATTAGGGCATAAAACACTGTGAAGATGGGATGTAGTGCGTGTTGCCTAACAAGTAGGGGTGGTATCGAGTGCCAGCACGGGTACTCGTACACTGTTAGACAACCACCGAACAATTTTGCGGAATGCTAACATTTTTTGTAACAAAAGAGAAGTGAAAAAAGAGCTACCCCTGAAATTCCGCTCGACGCTACCCTCCTCGCGGCATAATCTTAATAAAATCTTCCTCGGCTTAAAAAAATTCATTACATCGAGCGGGCGGTGCGCGGGGAGCGGGGAACAAAGGCAGCAGGGAAGTAAATTAAAAATCGACTGGGGAGTGATCCATCCGTATGGATAAAATAATACGACGCCATCTATCTTGTCGTCCGGACAAGCGATGATGGAGGAAGTCTTTTGTCTTGTGCGTCGTCAGGCGTCGGCGGGCGTCGGGGGGGGGGGATGTCTTCAGACAGTGACAATGGTTTGTCTGTCAGCGTTGTTGCTTTAGTTCAACATTCTCTCACTAGGGGCCGCTCAAGAGGTCATGGGTTTATATTCCGACCTTAACGGAAAACTGAACTGTGGTTAGAAAAATGCACACAACTTCAAGAACATATCTGCGTAGTTTTAATCCCCTAGGGAGGGAGGGGGAAGGCATGTTTCGAACACCTTCCATTTCAACCTTAAACTCATTTTTGTCGGAAACAATATTTTTGTTACTTTTTCATAATCAAAATCTTCGCCCAACAAAAATATAGATATTTTTTTTCCAATATACTTTAGAATAAGGGTACTAAAATATCGGTTTGGAATTTTGATGTTGGTAATAATTTCTGCTTTATTTACTGGTAAGTAGAGCAAGTATTTCACCAAAAATTCGATGTCAAGATTTCACCGGAAATATGTGTTTTGAGATCCCTGAATAAAAACAAAGCATTTTTAGAAAAAGGTCCGTGTGTGTGTGTGTGTGTGTGTGTGTGTGTCAGTCTGTGGACAGCATAACTCAAAAACGAAAAGTCGGTTAAAAACCAAAGTTGGTAATTAAGTTTAATGTCTTTCAAGGATGCGACACGACGATTTTGAAGAATGTTGCCCTACCCTAAACTACCCTTTACATAGAAAATTTTTCGAAAATTTTGATTTTCTTGAAAATGGCTCTAACGATTTTGATTAAAATGTCATATGTTTGAGATATTTTTATGAAAAATGAAATGTATATCTTGAATTTTCTGGCTATAACCCCTGTAGTCGTATTTACTCTGGACGACCTTTGCATAACTGGTAAACCGTTAGAGATAGACCAAATCATACTATACAAAAATGTAGATCTTGCTAAAATACACAATTTATGTCTCAATAAATTTTCTTGTAGAGTGAACCATTTCGGAGATATTCCTTGTTATGTGTGTGAGTTTCGCAAAACTTAAAACTTTCGTGAAATGGAAGTGTTTATTTTTTTTTACATGTTAAGTGTGAACAGAATCTCAAAGCTTTTGCCTATCGCACAAAGTCTACTGTATTCTGGCAAGAAAATGTGGGTTGAGTAAGGAAAGTTCAATCGCTACCCGTCCTCTGGTGCCCATGCCGTAGTAGGCGTCTACAGGAATTGAATCAGGCTACTTCCTCATTCAGTTGTATGATAGATTATTGGTTGTATAGTCTTAGTAAATGGAACCGTTTGATTTTAATTCTAGTTAAATCCTCTTACATTTATGTCACTCGTGAATTTATTTCTAATTACAAAATCACTGGTGATAATAACTGTTATGTTCATAGCGGCGATAATGCCAGAACCATGAAGCGGTTATTGTATATATGTTTATAACCCTCTGCAGATAATTCTCAGAAATAAAACGAATCAGATAACACGTTAATCTAATATTGTATTATATGAAAGCAAACCAATGAATAATTACAAAATTTCAAATGGAACACATTCACAATACATCGCATTTATATGGACTATTATCAAACCAGTAACATTTGATATGCTTTAAATTTATTTATGTCCTTGTATAACTATACTGATATTATAATAGTATATTATGTGAAAATATACTTCAATGTGTTACACTCACATGAGTTTCTCTACTCTTGTACTAACCATTCTTACAAACTTATTCCTATATCTTCTTCATGTTCCTTGTAGGTACAAGGGCAATATGGGAATACAGTAGACTTTGAGAGATAGTCAAATCTTTTAAAGCTTTGAGATTCCGCTCTCTTTACAGGCTTAATATATACAAAAATGAACAACGATGTTCCATTTCACGAAAGTTTTAAGCTTTCCGAAACTCGCACACATAACAAGGAATATCTCCGAAATGGTTCAACCTACAAGAAAATTTATTGAGACATAAATTATCTTTTAGCAAGATCTATATTTTTTGTATAGTAAGATTTGGTCTATCTCTTACGGTTTACCAGTTATGCAAAAGTCGTCCAGAGTAAATGGGACTAAATATCTTAAACATACGGCATTTTCATGAAAATTTTTGCAGCCATTTTCTATAAAACAATTTTTCGACAACTTTTACACTTAAGGGTAGTTTAGGGTGTAGGAATTGTCTTTAAAATCTTCATGTCACATCCTTTAAAGGTATTGAACTTAAATACTGTTATTTTTAACTAAGTTTTCATTTTTCAGTTATACTGCTCACAAACACACACACACACGCACACACACACACACACACTTTCTCCACTACGCATAATAGACGAAGTACTGTATTCCACCCAGAAAGTTGTAGGGAGATTTCACCGGATGTATGTTTTGAGACCCTCTGAATCCAAAAAGGATAGTTAGAAAAATGTGTGTGTAAGTGGGCTGGCAAGGGGGTCCCGGATTCGATTCCCGGCAGGGGGTAGGAATTTTTCTTTAGCAAAGTTTATTTCTTATCCTTCCCCGAGTCTGGAAGTATAATGGCGGCACCGTGGCTGAGTGGTTAGACCGCTAGCGTAACACCATAGCGGGACCCGCATGGTTTCACCGGGTTCTCCGGTTCCCCCGCCATTCATTTCACAAATTATTCCACTATCACTCTTCCAATCATCCATTTCACCTGTATTTCATATCATTCTCTTCCTCAGTTGACCGACCACCCGGTTCCAGGTCTTCACTCTGTCTGGTCCAGAGGTTCCTCTACTCCCCGACAGGCGTCTGACCCTAGGCTTGTAAGTCCTACATAAGGGGAGGGTAATAAGGTAAGAAGTGTGTGTGTGTGTATGTGTGTGTGTGTGTGGACAGCGTAATTCCAAAACAAAGAGTCGATTAAAAACCAAATTTGGTCTTTAAGTTTAATGCCTTTCAAGGATGCGACACGAAAATTTTGAGGAAAATTGCTCTACCCTAAACTACCCTTTGCATGCAAAATTTTTGGGATATTTTGATTTTCTTGAAAATGGCTCCAACGATTTTATATATTTTTATGACAAATGAAATGTATATCTTAATTTTCTGGCTATAGCCCCTGTAGTCGTTCACTCTGGGTGACTTTTTAAATGGTAAACCGTACTATAGACAAAGTCTTAGTTGACAAAATGCAGATTTCGCTAACACACACAATTTATGTACAAATGTTTTCTTCATAGAGTAAGCCATTTCAGAGATATTCCTCGTTAAATAACAATAACTAATTTTAGGGTGGAAGCATATAGTATTTCTATATGCTAGATGAAGTGCTAACTGGGAGAAAAGTTAAATTCCAACATGAATACAGAGAATGTAAAATTTTGACGTCAGTTTGTGGTTGACTGGAGCAGCCCGTGGAAGTATGGCTGTTCAAGATTCAGCGCGAGCAACATGTACTTAATTTCAATCCACTCCTCCTAGATCTACTTTACATGTGGAAACAGTAAACAAAATCGTGTCGCTCGGTTCAACTGCCACTTCGCACTGAAATTAAATTCCAGTCTCTCTTGTGGTTTGTCGAGAGTCCGGCCGACCGACCGACCGACCGGGACTTCTTGTGCAAGGTTGCCAATTGCAAACATACCTACCAAATGTCCCCAACTTTCAGACCTGAAGTTACACTTCAACACTCGAGCGCGTATTGCACAAATAAAATTAGCTATTTCAAAGGGAAAGGTACAAATTTTAACCACTAAAGCTAATTGATCTTGGAGATAAAATGTTTACCTCGTTGTAGGTACGGAAACTGAAGTGATAGTCAAATGTTTACAAAGCATATCGCTTTGCAATTATTTACTCTGTGTATGACATCACGAGAAACAAAACAATGGTGTCTTGGCACTCAAACGATTTATATTTACGATATATCCCTACAACTTTTAGACTTAGGTTGTACTTGTCCAATAGCCTTCTGTTTCTTTGTTACTAGCTGAAATACCCGACGTTGTCCGTGGTTTGACGATATATCCCTACAACTTTTAGACTTAGGTTGTACTTGTCCAATATCCTTGTGTTTCTTTGTTACTAGCTGAAATACCCGACGTTGTCCGTGGTTTGACCATATATCCCTACAACTTTTAGACTTAGGTTGTACTTGTCCAATATCCTTGTGTTTCTTTGTTACTAGCTGAAATACCCGACGTTGTCCGTGGTTTGACCATATATCCCTACAACTTTTAGACTTAGGTTGTACTTGTCCAATATCCTTGTGTTTCTTTGTTACTAGCTGAAATACCCGACGTTGTCCGTGGTTTGACGATATATCCCTACAACTTTTAGACTTAGGTTGTACTTCTCCAATATCCTTGTGTTTCTTTGTTACTAGCTGAAATACCCGACGTTGTCCGTGGTTTGACGATATATCCCTACAACTTTTAGACTTAGGTTGTACTTCTCCAATATCCTTGTGTTTCTTTGTTACTAGCTGAAATACCCGACGTTGTCCGTGGTTTGACGATATATCCCTACAACTTTTAGACTTAGGTTGTACTTCTCCAATATCCTTGTGTTTCTTTGTTACTAGCTGAAATACCCGACGTTGTCCGTGGTTTGATGATATATCCCTACAACTTTTAGACTTAGGTAGTACTTGTCCAATATCCTTGTGTTTCTTTGTTACTAGCTGAAATACCCGACGTTGTCCGTGGTTTGACGATATATCCCTACAACTTTTAGACTTAGGTTGTACTTGTCCAATATCCTTGTGTTTCTTTGTTACTAGCTGAAATACCCGACGTTGTCCGTGGTTTGACGATATATCCCTACAACTTTTAGACTTAGGTTGTACTTCTCCAATATCCTTGTGTTTCTTTGTTACTAGCTGAAATACCCGACGTTGTCCGTGGTTTGACGATATATCCCTACAACTTTTAGACTTAGGTTGTACTTCTCCAATATCCTTGTGTTTCTTTGTTACTAGCTGAAATACCCGACGTTGTCCGTGGTTTGATGATATATCCCTACAACTTTTAGACTTAGGTAGTACTTGTCCAATATCCTTGTGTTTCTTTGTTACTAGCTGAAATACCCGACGTTGTCCGTGGTTTGATGATATATCCCTACAACTTTTAGACTTAGGTTGTACTTGTCCAATATCCTTGTGTTTCTTTGTTACTAGCTGAAATACCCGACGTTGTCCGTGGTTTGACGATATATCCCTACAACTTTTAGACCTAGGTTGTACTTGTCCAATATCCTTGTGTTTCTTTGTTACTAGCTGAAATACCCGACGTTGTCCGTGGTTTGACGATATATCCCTACAACTTTTAGACTTAGGTTGTACTTCTCCAATATCCTTGTGTTTCTTTGTTACTAGCTGAAATACCCGACGTTGTCCGTGGTTTGACGATATATCCCTACAACTTTTAGACTTAGGTTGAACTTGTCCAATATCCTTGTGTTTCTTTGTTACTACCTGAAATACCCGACGTTGTCCGTGGTTTGACGATATATCCCTACAACTTTTAGACTTAGGTTGTACTTGTCCAATATCCTTGTGTTTCTTTGTTACTAGCTGAAGTACCCGACATTGTCCGTGGTTTGACGATATATCCCTACAACTTTTAGACTTAGGTTGTACTTGTCCAATATCCTTGTGTTTCTTTGTTACTAGCTGAAATACCCGACGTTGTCCGCGGTTTGACGATATATCCCTACAACTTTTAGACTTAGGTTGCACTTGTCTAATATCCTTGTGTTTCTTTGTTATTAGCTGAAATACCCGACGTTGTCCGTGGTTTGACGATATATCCCTACAACTTTTAGACTTAGGTTGTACTTGTCCAATATCCTTGTGTTTCTTTGTTACTAGCTGAAATACCCGACGTTGTCCGTGGTTTGACGATATATCCCTACAACTTTTAGACTTAGGTTGTACTTCTCCAATATCCTTGTGTTTCTTTGTTACTAGCTGAAATACCCGACGTTGTCCGTGGTTTGACGATATATCCCTACAACTTTTAGACTTAGGTTGAACTTGTCCAATATCCTTGTGTTTCTTTGTTACTACCTGAAATACCCGACGTTGTCCGTGGTTTGACGATATATCCCTACAACTTTTAGACTTAGGTTGTACTTGTCCAATATCCTTGTGTTTCTTTGTTACTAGCTGAAGTACCCGACATTGTCCGTGGTTTGACGATATATCCCTACAACTTTTAGACTTAGGTTGTACTTGTCCAATATCCTTGTGTTTCTTTGTTACTAGCTGAAATACCCGACGTTGTCCGCGGTTTGACGATATATCCCTACAACTTTTAGACTTAGGTTGCACTTGTCTAATATCCTTGTGTTTCTTTGTTATTAGCTGAAATACCCGACGTTGTCCGTGGTTTGACGATATATCCCTACAACTTTTAGACTTAGGTTGTACTTGTCCAATATCCTTGTGTTTCTTTGTTACTAGCTGAAATACCCGACGTTGTCCGTGGTTTGACGATATATCGCTACAACTTTTAGACTTAGGTTGTACTTGTCCAATATCCTTGTGTTTCTTTGTTACTAGCTGAAATACCCGACGTTGTCCGTGGTTTGACGATATATCCCTACAACTTTTAGACTTAGGTTGTACTTGTCCAATATCCTTGTGTTTCTTTGTCACTAGCTGAAATACCCGACGTTTTCCGTGGTTTGACGATATATCCCTACAACTTTTAGACTTAGGTTGTACTTGTCCAATATCCTTGTGTTTCTTTGTTACTAGCTGAAATACCCGACGTTGTCCGTGGTTTGACGATATATCCCTACAACTTTTAGACTTAGGTTGTACTTGTCCAATATCCTTGTGTTTCTTTGTTACTAGCTGAAATACCCGACGTTGTCCGTGGTTTGACGATATATCCCTACAACTTTTAGACTTAGGTTGCACTTGTCCAATATCCTTGTGTTTCTTTGTTACTAGCTGAAATACCCGACGTTGTCCGTGGTTTGATGATATATCCCTACAACTTTTAGACTTAGGTTGTACTTGTCCAATATCCTTGTGTTTCTTTGTTACTAGCTGAAATACCCGACGTTGTCCGTGGTTTGACGATATATCCCTACAACTTTTAGACTTAGGTTGTACTTGTCCAATATCCTTGTGTTTCTTTGTTACTAGCTGAAATACCCGACGTTTTCCGTGGTTTGACGATATATCACTACAACTTTTAGACTTAGGTTGTACTTGTCCAATATCCTTGTGTTTCTTTGTTACTAGCTGAAATACCCGACGTTGTCCGTGGTTTGACGATATATCCCTACAACTTTTAGACTTAGGTTGTACTTGTCCAATATCCTTGTGTTTCTTTGTTACTAGCTGAAATACCCGACGTTGTCCGTGGTTTGACGATATATCCCTACAACTTTTAGACTTAGGTTGTACTTGTCCAATATCCTTGTGTTTCTTTGTTACTAGCTGAAATACCCGACGTTGTCCGTGGTTTGACGATATATCGCTACAACTTTTAGACTTAGGTTGTACTTGTCCAATATCCTTGTGTTTCTTTGTTACTACCTGAAATACCCGACGTTGTCCGTGGTTTGACGATATATCCCTACAACTTTTAGACTTAGGTTGTACTTGTCCAATATCCTTGTGTTTCTTTGTCAATAGCTGAAATACCCGACGTTTTCCGTGGTTTGACGATATATCCCTACAACTTTTAGACTTAGGTTGTACTTGTCCAATATCCTTGTGTTTCTTTGTTACTAGCTGAAATACCCGACGTTGTTCGTGGTTTGACGATATATCCCTACAACTTTTAGACTTAGGTTGTACTTGTCCAATATCCTTGTGTTTCTTTGTTACTAGCTGAAATACCCGACGTTGTCCGTGGTTTGACGATATATCCCTACAACTTTTAGACTTAGGTTGTACTTGTCCAATATCCTTGTGTTTCTTTGTCACTAGCTGAAATACCCGACGTTTTCCGTGGTTTGACGATATATCCCTACAACTTTTAGACTTAGGTTGTACTTGTCCAATATCCTTGTGTTTCTTTGTTACTAGCTGAAATACCCGACGTTGTCCGTGGTTTGACGATATATCCCTACAACTTTTAGACTTAGGTTGTACTTGTGCAATATCCTTGTGTTTCTTTGTTACTAGCTGAAATACCCGACGTTGTCCGTGGTTTGACGATATATCCCTACAACTTTTAGACTTAGGTTGTACTTGTCCAATATCCTTGTGTTTCTTTGTTACTAGCTGAAATACCCGACGTTTTCCGTGGTTTGACGATATATCCCTACAACTTTTAGACTTAGGTTGTACTTGTCCAATATCCTTGTGTTTCTTTGTTACTAGCTGAAATACCCGACATTGTCCGTGGTTTGACGATATATCCCTACAACTTTTAGACTTAGGTTGTACTTGTCCAATATCCTTGTGTTTCTTTGTTACTAGCTGAAATACCCGACGTTGTCCGTGGTTTGACGATATATCCCTACAACTTTTAGACTTAGGTTGTACTTGTCCAATATCCTTGTGTTTCTTTGTTACTAGCTGAAATACCCGACGTTGTCCGTGGTTTGACGATATATCCCTACAACTTTTAGACTTAGGTTGTACTTGTGCAATATCCTTGTGTTTCTTTGTTACTAGCTGAAATACCCGACGTTGTCCGTGGTTTGACGATATATCCCTACAACTTTTAGACTTAGGTTGTACTTGTCCAATATCCTTGTGTTTCTTTGTTACTAGAGAAACGTATAAAATTCGCTATACAGTTAAATTATTTATAATATTTTATAGCTGGTGTACATCGGGAAGGAGAATGAAAAAGTGATCAGATTCGTCTAACTCATTTCAATTATTACGTTTAAAAATTCCAGATATAAACGTTTTTGTTTTTATAAGGTTCAGTGGAACACGTAAACAATAGACGTTTATCCGTGGAAAAGTTTGGAATGAGGTTATGATGTGCGTTATGAAACAAGAGAGAATTCGTAGAAATAATACAATTTGTATTTAGGACGTGCACGTAAAGATTCAGGCAAGCGTTAATACGGTTACGTACCCAGAGTCGAAGTCTAAGTTGTAACACGGGCAGAAAACATAATCAACGCTTTTAATAGTAATGCCAATGTAACGTGGCCAAATTCAAAAGGCGCATCCAATTCTATTAATGCTGAATCAACAATCGACAAAGTTGGTACTAGCGCCGCGCTCGCTATACAGACATCGGCAAACACGGAATTAATTATTTCGCCTTTCGTTCCGACTGTCACTTGTTAATAATTTGTTAGCGGTGTAGTTGATTCGCCAGTCACTAGGGTTCTCTGCGCGGCGCTTCATCAACATGAACATCGCCGATGGGGAGGGTGTTTTCATGTAAATAACGTGACTGACTTGGAGATTACACACACACACACACACACACACACACACACACACACACACACACACACACACACACACACACACACACACACACACACATGTAGGTACGTTTTAAATCAGGAAGCCTGTGTTTGTGAACGCACTCACTCCCCTGAACACGTGTTTACATTAATGGTTCATTGCTTGCGTACTTTCTCTAATACTTAACAGTAGAGTAGCTGATCTGTTCTATTCGACCCACAATTTCGAGGTCCACATTTAACCGAAAATATATGTTTTAAAGCCCCCGAATCTAAAAACAATACAATACTCTCTACAGTCTGAGATAGACGCGCACACACGCACACACACACACACACACACACACACACACACTCGTATATACATATTTACACTGCACTATATACACTTCACTATTTACAGTTTTTCCGCAGTTTTCCTGTGCGGCCAGGTTGCAGCTCCTGAGGCGTTTCCGAGGCACAGACCTCTTCAGGAGTGTGTGGCCTAGGGCCTGGGTTGCATGGGTGCGCATCAGTCGGCGAGCCATGCAATGTCTAGAACATTTTAATTGTAGCGTGTTTACGATGCTTTGGCTCGCCCTTGCCAATATTGGCAATCACGTCATTTTGGTGATTTCTGATGCGCGCCCACGCGACAGTGGCTCTTTTTGTTATTGCCTCGGGTATGGAAGGGATCTGGGTTTCCTGGTGAAGGGTTTGGTTAGTGGTTAGGATGGGAGCAGAGAGGATTTTCCGGAGGGAGAGGTTTTGGTGGGTTTGGATAGTCTTCAGGGCGGTTTTTGAGGCGTTTGCCCAGGCCACACACGCGTAAAGAACCACTGACAGGATGAAAGCTTTATACAGGACGAGTTTGGACTTCAATTGCAGCTGTTTGCTGCGGAAGATGGGGGCGCATAACTTTAGCCGCTGTCTGCCTTTGTTGGCGCTATTTTTTATGTGAGAGGACCAGCACATTGTGCGGTCCAAGGTGACACCTAAGTAATTAACCTGCTGAGGGCAGTAGAATATTTGACCACCGACCGTTAGGTCCGTTGCCAAAGTGTGATGCCGCTTAGAGAAATGAATCAGCTGGCATTTGTTGGGATTAATTTTGATTGTGACCCTTACTATTGATGGTGTCCTTAAACAACAAAATAGGAAGTGAGTGAACCACCTGGCTGGATTGGTTCGTCATACTCTGACAGGTGCGTTTAATGGCTGATATCCAAACTGGACTCAGTTGAAGTTACCAATCCCTGGTGTAAACTATTGTGAATGGCGTCTTTGACTTGATGACTGTCATAATAGTTTTCCGTAACTTCCAGACGTGAGAAGTTAAACATTTTCAATACAGTGTCGAGCCAGTGTCGACTTGTCTTGTTGGAGGAGTTTGACGTTGCACCAGTGCGTTCTCTGTATCCGATGTACAACTGTGGAATCCCGTATCTGTGGGGGAAGTGTGGGCAAGTGAAAATATGCACCCCTGCTGACATATAGATACAGGTACAACAGTGAGGAAAAGTAGTATAAAACATATTATCAGGTACAGATATAGATATAGTTCAATATTGTCACCTGCACAATGCATATTCATTGACAATAATTTATTGTGCAGCGGTAACAGTCTCACAACCACGTGAGAATCAGGGCCACTTGTCACACTGGCGGCCGCGTCTGATTGGCTACTCACTGTCATACAAGTTTGTCTAAATTGTAGTGTGTTCATAGCGCGTTTTATTTATCTTTGATTTATCTATTTACCTACAAGAAAATTTATTGAGACATAAATTGTGTATTTCAGCAAGATCTACATTTTTTGTATAGTATGATTTGGTCTATCTGTAACGGTTTACCAGTTATGCAAAAGTCATCCAGAGTAAATACGACTACAGGGGCTATAGCCAGAAAATTCAAGATATACATTTCATTTGTCGTCAAAATATCTCAAACATATGATATTTTAATAAAAATCGTTGGAGCCATTTTCAAGAAAATCAAAATTTTCGAAAAATTTTCCATGTAAAGGGTAGTTTAGGGTGGGGCTATTTTCTTCAATATCTTCGTGTCGCAACCTTGAAAGACATTAAACTTAAATATCAACTTTGGTTTTTAACCGAGTTTTCGTTTTTCAGTTATGCTTTCCACAGACTGACAGACTGACATTTTTTTCTAGAAATGCTTTTTTTTATTCAGGGGGCCTCAAAACATATTTCCGGTGAAATCTCGAAATCGAATTTTTGGGTGGAATACAATACTTCCCCTACTTACCAGTAGAGAAAGTAAAAATTAATGAAAATATATAAGCACAAAGAAGTACTGGGGCCTACTAGACCCCGCGGGACCAATGGTGTTCTGCTAGGACGCGCGCCTAACAAACGTAAAGTGATTCATTCATTACACATAACACTGTATTTAATGTATATAACGTTTTAAAAATCGCTCCATTCCAGAATATAGGCCAACAGTACATTTTCAAAAAACCCAGTAATTCACTGTTGAAGCTTGTCATCACAGTTTGTCACCTGTTTCTATTGTCACATGACTTTCCGTATTCACTCTTCTACTCTCACATGATTTTCACCACTCTCTCTTCTAGGAACACTGATATGACTTTCTCTCCTCATTCTTCTAGAAACAGTCACATGACCTTCTCTAGGCAGTCAATTCCCCCGTTCGTTTATAAAAACCAAACCACTTGTCCAGGAGCTATGTTTAAAGTAAGTTTAGGTGCAGATGTAACAGTGAAGCAGAAAGTGAACCTGTATTTCGACCTCCGTGAAGAACACAAAATTGTAAAGTTACTCGTTTGGGTGATTTTAAAAATGAAAGTTCCGTATTTAACAACAGCAATGTAGAATTTTAACGCTTTAAGAATATTTAAGTAATTACTAAGACTTTTCAGGTCTTTGTTCACACTTATTTTAACAACATTAAAACATTAACAATTATACCGACGTACTTAGATCAAACAGGCAGATCTATCAATGCAAGGAAAAATGAATATATAAGATACATGAAACTCTCTCAAACAGAAAAAGTTTTGTATGTAGAAAACACTGGCCACTACATTGACTTTGTCATTTTAAAAATTTTAGCAATCTGTGACACACTCTCTCAAAGAATAATGAGGAAAAGTATAGAAATATTTAAAGAAAAGAGCAGTCTGAACCTTGACACGGGCAAACCACTCAACACCCTATTAACAGGACGACTTCCTATTGGAGGAGAAGGAACCAATAGGATTACGAGTGGGACGGGATAGAATAGGCAGTGACTAATTGGGTGAGTTCTGCAGTCGCCCATTGAAGAAAGCGAACATAGTTTGCAGCGAAACGTCGGCATAATTTTTAATTGTTTAATTTTCTTTAAAAAAGCGCATATCTGAAACCAAGAAAGCAGTAAAGATATTTAATGTATTGTTTTCCCGCTTGTATGTAAAACACACTGGAGTTACCGCCAGTAGACGTTTACTGCGATCGGCCAGCGTTCATATTGTGACAATGAGTCGTTCAACAATATAAGAGTAAGAGGAGGTCAGGTGACCTTGACGGCGAAGTGTGGAGGAGGTCTGGGGCTACAGGACAACTAGCGACTGTGTGTATGTGATCGAACAGCGATAACACCAAGAACTAGCTGCTATCTACTTCTTTGCTGAGTCACGCACACGTGCAGTAGAAAGAGCTCGAAGGAGGTTACGTCACGCCGGCTACAGCATAAATAGGACACACAGTGAGTTTTGTTTTTATTAGTTGATTGAATTATTGTTGTTTTAAGTGGTTGGGTGCAGTTAGTTTTAGCATAGCGGATAGAAGAGATAGTGTGAGCTCTTCGGGAGTTACTATGGTTCGCTCGCAAGATGGCACTGGTGTCGCGGTCGCTTCACTTTAGTTCACGAATGCATGGTGAAAATGGGTTTCATATTATCAGTTAGCATTTTAAATACCTCAAATCGTAAGCACGAATACTGGAAATACTGTTTTGAAACATCGTCTTTCCTTGACACACAATATACGATGGTATTTTACAATAATGGGTATTATAATTAACGAAGAACAGTGGGAAATATCTGCTTGCATGATTTTACGCTGAAAAATTAAACCATAATGCAAATTATGTATTTTTTAAGCATTGTATCTAGAACCAGCTTCTGTTTTTTACTTAAATAATTTAAATTGCGTTTATGTTCGCAACAATTAGTAGCGAATTTCTTTTCTACTATTTTTAATTTAGCCCTCTCTTTAGATAGCAAGATTTTAGTTGTAACTAAATTTCTATTGAGGTTTCTAATTCTTTTCTTCAGAGCAGCAATTTCATTATTGACACTTGTGTTTGTGACCTTGGAGGAATTAGAACTGTTTTCTGTGAATTCCTCATTGTTGAAGGACGGCGCGTTTGAAATAAGAACTGGTTGACTGAATCCTACATCTGGTAATTTACTGATTGTTGAATATTGCTTTTTCAGTAATTTGTTGTCTCTGTTTTGTGGAGATTTTCGGGATTTATGCACTCTAGTTAAGTACCTGGGTAAATTAGGAAATATGCAGGGAATTGCCCCTAGCTTTAACCGCCATTTAATTCTAGGGATTTCAACTAGTTTTCCATGCACAACTATTGAATCAACTTTCACTAAAAAGTCCTCTGGAAAATGTTTGTCACAAATACTAGATTTAACAGGTAATTTAGTGTCTTTCCTAGGAATAGACTTTTCCCATTTGTAAAACAGATTTTTATCTTTAGGAGGAGTAAAAAAATGTCTAGCTTCTGAGCAGTTTGTGTATCCTGAACGACACCCGGGTACAAAACAAGTTGGCATTTTTAATCAATTATTGATGTTGCTTGAAACTTACGTTTTGAAGAACACACACATTTATGCACAAAATTAGAAGCAATTTCACAAGTTGTGTACCTAATTAGTCACAACACACAACGCATACGTATAAAATTGTCTGTACTTCCGAATCACATACTAGGCAGTTGGGCCGCATTTTGAGGCGACTGCGATCGCCACGCCGCAGTTTCGGTCAGTTGCCACAGGACCACGGATCATGCAGTGAACTAGCGGGAGAGCTCACACTTTCTCTTCTGTCCGCTATGGCGTTAGGTTACGAGAGTGAGTCGGCCAGCCTGTCAGCGAGCACGTGTGTGTCGTCGAGTGATTGTATCCTAATAGTAAAGATTTAAGAGACAGTGAAAGTGCAGGAGGACATTGAAGGACTGAGAAAGATTATGAGGAGAACAATTGTGAATTGTAATAGTGGAGAAAACTAGGTATAAACTGTGTTAGCGACGAGAAGGAAATTGTATATTTGTAGTGAAATTAGAGGAAATAAAAGTGTTAGAAAAGTAACGAGAATTCCGACTATGGGAACTTTGATCGAAACGTTCTATTCCTCTTCATTTTGAACCAGTTTCCAATCATTTAAACATAACAGCCCCGTTATTTTGAAAGCCTTAAAAGGCAGCTGCTGACGAGGTTGGCAGCCGTGTCGACATATTATCCTTGCGTGTGAAATAATGTGTATGAGAGTAATCCGAATCTGGAGCACGTGATTGGATTATCTTGTTCAATCAGTTGTCGCAGAGTCTGCTGATGTTTTAATCTGTATGGCGGCATGACCCCCGTTATTCATACTGGCTTATCCAGAGCTCAGCTCGCAAAATAATATTTGACACGAGCTCTCTTCCCAACACATCGCTACTTGGATTTGAGGACCGTGATTGGGACTTCACATTTATAGAGGACACGATCTGGCAGTGAAACTTTGAAACAAAGCTCAAATTTTACTTTCATATGCATATTATATTTGTCTCGTAACACTTGAGTAGCATTTAATTTTGTTTCTGAATTACTCTGGCTTTGTTTTTTCATATAGTCTGTAAATACTGTGCCTTTTTAGACCGTTCATAGCAAAAGTTCACGATAGTGTTAAAAGTATGAAGTTGAACTTAGCAACCTTCCAGTGGATAGGAAAAACTTGATGTGCTGCACTCACATGACTTTCTCTACTCTTGTACTAACCATTCTTACAAACTCTTGTTCCTATATCTTCTTCGTGTTAGTTCAGACAAACATTTACAGAAATTATCTTATACAGTACACTTTGTGCATTTAACATATAAAAAAATGAACAACGATGATCCATTCCACGAAAGTTCTAAGTTTTCCGAAACACACACATAACAAGGGATATCTCCGAAACGGTTCACCCTACAAGAAAATTTATTGAGACATAAATTGTGTATTTTAGCAAGATCTACATTTTTTGTATAGTAAGATTTGGTCTATCTCTAACGGTTTACGAGTTATGCAAAATTCCTCCAGAGTAAATACGACTACAGGGGCTATAGTTAGAAAATTCAAGATATACATTTCATTTGTCATCAAAATATCTCAAACATATGACATTTTAATCAAAATCGTTAGAGCCATTTTCAAGAAAATCAAAATTTTCGAAAAATTTTGCATGTAAAGGGTAGTTTAGGGTGGGGCTATTTTCTTCAAAATGTTCGTGTCACATCCTTGAAAGACATTAAACTTAAATACCAAGTTTGGCTTTTAACAGACTTTTCGTTTTTGAGTTATGCTGTCCGCAGACTGACACACAGACACACACGGACCTTTTTCTAAAAATGCTTTTTTTTATTCAGGGGGTCAAAAAACATATTTACGGTGAAATCTCGACATCGAATTTTTGGGTGGAATACAATATTTCCCTACTTACCAGTAGAGAAAGTAAAAAAACCGTAATGGTTCTTTTTGGTGTTCACTATTTAAAATAAGGTGCTTCTGAAAATTTTAGCCAGTCAAATGCAGTTGGTTTGTGAGAAGCATGAGTTCATAGAAGGGAAGCGTGGAATATTTCTTCCTGAATGTTAATAATAATAAGAACAATAACTTCTGATCCTAATTTACGATAAGGTACATTATTACTTTTGAGCAAATTTACTGCAATAATTATGGTCATTGAAAACTCCGTGAAATTTAACTTTTTCTATACACCAACCACATTTGACGACAGTTGTTCTTTCATGTTTATCAGTATCCTATCAAATTTGCGAAGATGCACACAATGCTGACCCCGCCGGTACCCATCCGAATTGATATGCACGCTGGAATCTCGGAGAGAGGAAATGCAAATATGTCAAGAACTGTTTGATGATGTCTCAAACAGGAATTAATTAGGAGGAATTAATTTGCGATCAAAAACAGTAAATACAATGGTATTTTCAGATGACCTAAATATTGATAGTAAAAAGTGAAGATGAACTTCAAATTAAACTTAAT
The DNA here is from genome assembly GCA_030765045.1 of Tenodera sinensis. Taxonomy (NCBI): domain Eukaryota; kingdom Metazoa; phylum Arthropoda; class Insecta; order Mantodea; family Mantidae; genus Tenodera; species Tenodera sinensis. The sequence goes on along the minus strand of CM060971.1, from coordinate 20,678,967 downwards.
ATCAAAAACATAACATGGGAATTGCAAACGAGAAAACTAACATTATGGCATTTAAAGGTCCAGTCGAAAATAATTACAGGAAATAAAAACATAGCACAAGTGTCAAAGATCGACTTCCTAGGATGTGAAATAACATACGGGTCTGAATTAGACATTAATAAAAAAACTACTCCATAATACGAACCTTAAAGAGAGGTCTAAAAGTAAAAGTAGGAAAGAAAGCAATAAAACTGTATAAAGCAATGGTCACATGGGTCTGAAACAATGGACATTGGCTGCAGAAAATAAAAGAAGAATACGCACAACTGAAATGAAATTCCTGGGACCCATAGCAGGATATACAAGGCTGCATAAAAATTCTAACAGTGAAATAAGACAAAAGCTAAAAATCTGATGTGTTACACTCGCATGACTTTCACTACTCTTGTACTTACAAACTCTTATTCCTATATCTTCTTCGTGTTAGTTGAGATAAACATTTGTACAAATTATCTTATTGCTAATTTCCTTGTAGGTACAAGGAGAATATGGTTTTGTGCGATAGTCAAATCTTTTAAAGCTTTCAAACTCCGTTCTGTTTGTACGGTTAACATAAAAAATAAATAGCGATGTTCTATTTCACAAAAATGTAAGTTCTCCAAAAGTCACACACATGACAAGGAATATCTCCGAAATGGTTTACTCTACAAAAAAATTATTCATACATGAATTGTGTATTTTAGCAATATCTGCATTTTTATAGTAAGACTTGGTCTATTTCTTACGGTTTGTGAGTTATTAAAAAGTCATTCAGAGTAATCAGGGCTAACGTGAAGAAACAGAAGAAGGAGGTTTAACTAAACTGTTACATCTTCTTAATTTTATTCATCTTTAAGTTAGTTACAAACCTAGAGGATTTTTTCAATATTAAAAGCTACAGAGAGCGTTTGCAGTGTAGTTATTCATTTAAGACCTTCTGTGAAGAACCTTGAGAATGTTAGAAGCAGGTAGGAATAGTGTAAACTCGTAAGGAAAAGCTCAGGAATGCCAACTTTGACTTACCTCGCTACCGTTGATGAACCAGGTGAGGTTGGCTGCCGGGTTCGATGCTGGGGATGTGCAGTTCGCACGAAGTGTTTCTCCTACAGAGTACCGCCGCTTTTCAACCATCAGCTGCGGTTCACCTTCCGGCAGATCTGAAACATGCGACATTATTGCATATTTACAGGATGTTTCGTAACTGGGCTTTCCAAGAACTGACCGGTTTTAACCCAATGTACCTATCTATGAAAATTAAGACATTCCAGTTTTTTCCTCACACTTAGAATATAAAATTGCAATGTCATATGTCAAAGCGTATTTAAATTATTAATATATTTATTAATATTGGGCCACTTTTCCGTATGCTAATATGAAATGACCGTTGGACCCCACAGTTTAATGTACCTATTCTAAATGTTTAATTTCAGTTCAGTATATAGCCATTGCTTACATTTAATTATTCTAAGAGAAATATTTTATACAGTTGCTTTACATTTTAATTTTTTTTTTCAGCGTGAGTTATGAATACTTCATTTCAGCTCAATTTTTAAGCAGTGCATGACAAATTTTAATACTTTAATCTCTAAAGCTCTTCTGAAAATTTTAAAGCAAAGTTATAGGGTCCCAGGAGCATTTTAAATCGCAAAAGATGCTAAAAAGAATTGAGAAAATCGGATTTTTATGTTTAACAATATATTTTTACTTTCTCTACTGGTAAGTAGGGGAAGTATTGTATTCCACCCAAAAATTCGATGTCAAGATTTCACCGGAAATATATGTTTTGAGGCCCCCTGAATACAAAAAAAGTATTTTTAGAAAAAGGTCCGTGTGTGTGTGTGGGTCTGTGTGTCTGTGTGTGTGTCTGTGGACAGCATAACTCAAAAACGAAAAGTCGGTTAAAAGCCAAACTTGGTATTTAAGTTTAATGTCTTTCAAGGATGCGACACGAAGATTTTGAAGAAAATAGCCGCACCCTACACTACCCTTTATATGGAAGATTTTTCGAAAATTTTGATTTTATTGAAAATGGCTTTAACGATTTTGATTAAAATGTCATATGTTTGAGATATTTGGATGACAAATGAAATGTATATTTTGAATTTTCTGGCTATAGCCCCTGTAGTCGTATTTACTTTGGACGGCTTTTGCATAACTGGTAAACCGTTAGAGATAGACCAAATTATACTATACAAAAAATGTGGATCTTGCTAAAATACACAATTTATGTCTCAATAAATTTTCTTGTAGGGTGAACCATTTCGGAGATATTCCTTGTTATGTGTGTGAGTTTCGGAAACTTTAAAACCAGCGAAATGCAACAACGTTGTTCATTTTTTTTATATGTTAATCGTGCAAAGAGAACGGAATCTCAAAGGTCAAAAATATTTGACTGTCGCACAAAGCTTTCTGTATTCTAATATTCCCCTTGTACCTACAAGGACATAAGCAGTAACATAATTTCTACAAATGTTTATCTCAACTAACATGGAGATATAGGAATAAGAGTTTGTAAGTACAAGAGTAGAGAAAGTCATGTGAGTGCAACACATCACATTTTTATATTTTAACTGAGGCTAGTCAAGTTAAAACTCCCCAAAACCATATGTGGGACCCCTGTTACTTTCCTCTTGGCCTCAGTAACAGTTTTAGAGAATTTTAAATTTTCTTGGTTGTTTGTTAATATGAAAACTTTCCTTTTAGCTTCGCATTGTTCACAAAATCTAGAAATTTATTGCTCTTAGGTAACATCTACAGAAAATTTATAAGATATCTGCTTGTTCTGCTTTACTATAGAGTGAAAAAGAAATTAAAACTTATTAACTACCTAAGCATATAACTGAAACACTTAAATAACCTGGCAAGATTACAGAATTACAGAACACTGACTGCATTTCTCTGTTTGGAAGCAAAACACGCGTCAGATTCGCGCCATTTCAGCACAGCCAACTGAAAAGCCTTCTGAAGCAAAATTCCCTAAACTCAAAGACAGGAATTGTTTTATTTTCGACCCAAAAATTCGACGTCGAGATTTGTCCAGGGATCTTTCGGAATATGTTTGTTTGTATGTGCACGCCACTGAAACACCTGTTGTTCCAGACTTGGCCTCTACAAGATGGAAGGTACTTGACCTTAGATGCAAACAAAACACTCGCCCCTTGCGTTTACGGTATTGCTCAATTGGCCACTAATTCGATCAACTAATAATGAAGATAAGTAATGGATCATAATAATGTGTTTTATTGGGGAAATCTGTATCGCTTTATTTTAGCATTGTTTTAACCCTAAAATACGTGTTTCTGTTTTATTTTTCTTCTTTCTTAACAATGGAAAATTGATTCTTCATTATTACACAATTTCAATGATATTCGCAGAAGTCAATCATTCGATTCGTATGTATTTGCCCAAGACAGTAGTCGCCTAAGAGGTACGGTAAATGCACGCAGTGTTTTGTTTACTTCTGAATGCACAAGACACTAACCTATCACTGACAAAGAATTAAGGTTTTTAGTGAACGATTATATCTAGCTAAAAAATCTAGTATTTTATATTCCTTACACCTGCATCTATTATTCAGGTTATTCTGGTCGACCTTCCACCCTGTATATTAAATACACTATGCCACGACTACCAACAAAACAATATTTGCACACGGGAGTTTGTCAGCAATTACATAAGTGTTTAGTATTTCTCTATATTCTGGTGGACTCATTTTGAAAGCACTTGTGTAATTCATTACTATGTCAGTACAGTAAGGGTTTGTTCTGCTTCTTCATCCATTTTATTTTTTTTTTTATGAATACAGAGGGAGAAGTTTAATTTCGGTGAACCCAGAAATGTAACCCGCCAGCGGCTGGTTGCCTATCTCTTCATATGTCTGGCGTAATGAGAAAACAGAAAGCAATATGGCCGCAGGAAAAATTTGCTTCCTTCTTGATGACGTTTTGTCCGTGACGTACTGTGTTGTGGCGGGAGAGGGGGGGGGGGGGGGGAAGGGAGATACTGTTCAAATATTGTTTCTGTGGTAACTCGAAACATTGGAAACACGGAAAAATTTCTCCTCTTGTCATTTAATATCAAGATAAAAAATGTGGTAGTTGTATTCTTAGACTATAACCTTAAATCTTACATAACCTTTTATACCACTAATGGTAGATGAAGTATTGTATTCCACCCAAATATATAAAACGCAGATGTATTTTGAAAATGCGCCATACAGGTTGGAAGGTGGCTGATGCACCGCACTGTGACGCCGGCCATGGCACACAACAAAGGACTATCGGGTTGCTCCACCCCACTGGGAATACATGCGTCAAAGATGCTCAAGGCCAGGCTGGATCACGTGACTATTGTAAACTCGTGCCAACAATTAGAGCGGCAAAACCAAAATGGGTTTTTCAGATTATTCCAGAAGTGCCTGACAGTCGGCATATTTGTAGAGGTTCGAGAGACGTCCATGTTACGTCATCCTTGCTATATAAGGAGGCCAGGTAAGGAACAAAGTGAGTTACAGACAAGAGTCACTCGCTTCCCAGTTTGAATGTGTCTTCATGTCGTGAAGGAAGATAGTGAAGTGCTTATGAGTGTCGAGCGATTGTATCGTAAGAGTTAGTGTATAAGAGACAGAAAGTCAAGAAGGACAGTGAAAGGACTGAGTCAAGGTTGCGGGAAGAAATCGACTGTTGTAGTATCATAAAGGAATGCAGATTTAACGTCAGTAAATGAGAATTGCGTTGTTGTGCAGCCAGCCAGACTAAAGTATAAAGTAAGAAAAATTTACTGGGCTAAATTTTGTCATTTTCTTACTTCGGTGTCAGAAGTGGAACTTATAAAATTGTCAAATTGTTAAAACAAAATGGATAAAATTTTCACTGTAATATGTGTGCATTGTATAAGATTCATGGTGCAGACTACTTTGGGGTAGTAGTTTTGTGTAAGGCCTCTGAAATAATTCCAGTTGTAAATATATAATGGAGGAAGAAGTGATTTTGATCGACATTATAACGACGATAAATAATAATTATACATCGAAAATTGAGTAATTAATTGTAAATTATGAGATATTTATAAAAAGGAATTATATCGTAAAAATTCTTTAGCGAAAAAGTCCGCTATATTTAGCAAGAAAATTGTAAAAGTGTTTCATAGGAAATATAATAATTTTTAAATGATAATAAATTGTTCAGCACAGCAATTAGCTATATTTGTTTGGGAGACAAGGAGAAACATTTTACTTGATAATGTTAGGTTAAACACGGCTGTAGGTGTAGGAACTATATTGAAATATACTGTCCAATGACGGCGCGCGATAAATCATTGCAAATTGCGTTGCAGGACAACAGTCAGCTAAATCGTATCCCAAAGGGCAAGTATACAATTTAAACACTCTATAGAGCAAGTCTCATTTCCTATGCAAGTGCAAGTTTCAAACATTTCGTATGAAAAATCTGGCGTGTTACACTCACATGACTTTCTCTACTCTTGTACTAACCATTCTTACAAACTCTTATTCCTATATCTTCTTCGTGTTAGTTGAGATAAACATTTGTACAAATTATCTTATTGCTTATTTCCTTGTAGGTACAAGGGGAATATGGGAATACAGTAGGCTTTGAGATTCCGTTCTCTTTGCAGGCTTAACATATACAAAAATGAACAACGATGTTCCGTTTCACCAAAGTTTTAAGTTTTCCGAAACTCTCACTTATAACAAGAAATATCTCCGAAATGGTTCACCCTACAAGAAAATTTAAAATTTAAATTTGAAACCATTTAAAAACCACACAGACCCAACATTTCAAAAACATTAAATTTTTAAGACAATACATTTAAACATTAATCCAATAACACAAAATTTATACAATACATAACTTCTATTAATAATTTGTAAGTTAATAATTTCAAAATATATTAGAATTTTTAAATTTTAAAAAAGATTACTATTTTTACTTTCTCTATTGGTAAGTAGAGGAAGTATTGTATTCCACCAATTATATTTCACCGGAAATACAAGCCCTGATGCCGTTTGAATCCAAAAGAGCATTTTTAGAAAAAGGTACGTGTGTGTCTGTCAGTCTGTGGACAGCATAACTCAAAAACGAAAAGTTGGTTAAAAACCAAAGTTGGTATTTAAGTTTAATGACTTTCAAGGATGTGACACGAAGATTTTGAAGAAAATAGCCCCACCCTACACTACCCTTTACATGGAAACGTTTTCGAAAATTTTTATTTTCTCGAAAATGGCTTTAACGATTTTGATTAAAATGTCATATGTTTGAGATATTTTTATGACAAATGAAATGTATATCTTGAATTTTCTAGCTATAGCCCCTGTAGTCGTATTTACTCTGGACGACTTTTGCATAACTGGTAAACCGTTAGAGATAGACCAAATCATACTATACAAAAAATGTAGATCTTGCTAAAATACACAATTTATGTCTCAATAAATTTTCTTGTAGGGTGAACCATTTCGGAGATATTCCTTGTTATGTGTGTGAGTTTGGGGAAACTGAACTTTCGTGAAATGGATCATCGTTGTTCATTTTTTTATATGTTAAGTGTGCAAAGAGAACAGAATCTCAAAGATTTGACTATCGCACAAAGCCTACTGTATTCTAATATTCCCCTTGTAGCTACAAGGAAATAACCAATAAGATAATTTGTACAAATGTTTATCTCAATTAACAGGAAGAAGATATAGGAATAAGAGTTTGTTAGAATGGTTAGTACAAGAGTAGAGAAAGTCATGTGAGTACAACACAGCTTGAAATGTTAAACTGCTGTTTTTTGTGCCCTTGTACTGGTTGAGGAATGACCACGTGATTTGTGACTGCCCCAAATGGAATGTGCACGTCCAGTGATTGTAAGAAGCGTTTATAATGACGTCAATGAGGTAACAAATTGCCTGGATTGTGTTTTCTTAACAAACGTCGCCCTTAGACCTTCTTAATTCTGAGCGAGCCAATCAGATGTCTCAGTGCTGGAAATCCAATTTAGTAAATTTTACCGTGGAGTCCCGCGCCTTGCCGAGAGGAGTTAATCAAGACAACGCTACATAAATTTCCATCCCCTTCACTTGGGGGTGCCCTGGGAAATGAAAATATATAAACTCCCTGCTTTCTTCCTACAGACATTCATAATTAATTTTGCTTTTTCCTTCACGTTTGTGTATAAAAAAATAATCACCTTAAACATCGTCAGGTTTTTATTTTGATTATTTGTTAATATGAAAATATTCCCGTTAAAATTTTTATATCTAAGCAAAATAGGAAAACGTTTTAGCGAGAAAACCTTTAAGATATTTCTAGAAGATTGGATTAAGTTATACAATTTAAGACGGACACCTCGTAAACTGCATTCTATATACATTGTTCTATAAGTAAAAAAATTGATTTATTGCACTCATACGGCTTTCTCTTGTAGGTACAAGGGGAATATGGCAATACAGTAGGCTTTGAGCGATTATGAAACCTTATAAATGTGGTAGCCATCTGATGGCTAAAATTTCGTTTTCTTTGCATGGTGAAGAGATTAAAAGGTGAAAAAAGACCTTCTATTTGAAGAAAGTATGACCAATACAAGCAAAGCATACGGTTCACAAAATAAATTGTGTGTTTTATCAAGATCTACATTTTTTCTATAGTAAGATTTGGTCTATCTCTAACGGTTTAAGAGTTATACAAAAGTCATCAAGAGTAAATACTACACTGGCTGCAGCGACAAAATTCGAAATAAACGTTTAGTAAGTATGTCTCAAGCATATGACATTTAAATCAAAATCGTTCCACGTAGAGGGTAGTTTATGGTGGAAAAATTGTCTTCAAAATTTTTGTGTCGCATTCCTGAAAGATATAAACCTAAAATACCAAGTTGCGTTTTTAAGCTACTTTTTGTATTTGAGTTATGCAGTTTACAAACACACACATACAGACACAAACGGAAACTTTTTCTAAAAATGATTTTTTTTTTCGGATTCATGGGTCTTCAAAACATATATTTCCGGTAATGATTTTGTTATTTAAATTAAAAATCTCTAGTTCTTCATGTGCATTTGCATTTCGATCTGTCTTTACTTAAGTCCTGTTTTAAAAACCATTGCATTTTTTTTCTTTCCATATTTATAGCCCGCCTTTAACTGCAGAGGTCTAATCGGCGGCCTTGTCCATTAACAAATGGTGTTAACACGTTTACGTTGGGTTTTTCGATTTTTGGGGGTTTTATTCTTTGAATTCACACACACATTGATACTTCCAGACTCAGGGAAGGTTGAGGAGTAATCCTGGCTGGAGAAAAATTCTTACCCCCTGCCGGGAATCGAACCCGGGACCCCTAGCACAGCAGGCAGGTGCTCTACCAACTGCGCCACAGGGCCAGCCTGATACTGGCATTGTCTTATATAATTCAATTTTGTTTGCTTTCGCGTCTTATCCCTATTACTCCAAGATCTGTTGAAATTTGTTGATGTTATGCTCTATATCATAGATGGGGAGAACTGACTCAATGGGTCGCTTCCGCGAAATCCTGCATTGGACACCTGGAAATAAAATTCCGCGAAAATATCAATTTTTACTTTCTCTACTGGTAAGTAAGGGAAGTACTGTATTCCACCCAAAAATTCGATGTCTATAATATTCGCCACAAAAGTATTTTAGTTTGAATGTATCACTAAGGTTGAAAGACTCTAGGAGTGAAGTGAACAATACAGAAGATAGGTTAGGTGGTATAATGCTGTTCTCCAGGGACTTTCCTCGCAGTAAGAATATTACAGCAAGAGTGAACGTGTGCAGGAAGGTTACTTGTGGAGTCTGATTTAAACATTACAGCCGCTGATAGGCAGATCGTAAATGTGAGGCAGGTTATTGTGGTGCCTGCCTGCCTGGGGAGCTAATGGTGCGGACTTTTCCTCAAAGAGGCTTAGGATTCCATCCATAAACTGCTCTTCAAAAGCCATAAGCTGCTGCTGGTGCTATAAATCTGAATGTTCTTAACGACTTGATCCTGTGGTGGTGGTAGTTCGTGATTTTATCTCATTACTCACACGAGCTGCGTGAAAACAGGTGCGCCCTGGAGTACCTCTACACTTACCCGCCACTTACTGCAAATTACCCACCCACAGCAATGCTTCTGCCTTACTAGAGCGTCCTTCTTCAATTGATCTCTCAGAATCTCCTTGTACACAAAACGAATGCACTGCTTTGAAGGTGCGGGGTGAGGTATAAACACTGACCAATGAGCTGTTGACAGTTGCAATACGAGGCTAGCGCTGTAATGAGGACAAAGAAATGCCTTAATGCCTAATTACAGCAAATGCAACTATGTCAACGAAAAATGGAAAGACAATTACTGGGCATAAATTGTAGATAAAGGATTTGAAGAAAAGGAGCGACATGAAAGACGCAGCCACAACAGCCAGGAACACCAATTGGAAGTGGGGGACACGTAGTCGGGATGAACCAGTCAACATGGACAGTGGGATCCAAGACAGGGAAGATAGCACAAGTAAATTAAGGAAGAAATAGGAACACTTTTCATGAAAAGTGAGGGAAATGCAGCTATCAGTGACTAGCTCACCCTGAGATCCTCGCCCTAAAGGGATTAAATGGAATTTTTATTTATTTATCTGTTATGCAAAATTTGCATGAAATAAGCATCAGTTCGTGGGTTAAGCAATTCTGTATTATCAGAAAAGCTTTAACGTTGTCCTTAAATTCACAAAAATGTGTAAACGTTTACGGTAAACATAATTAAATATTATAAATATCCAGCATAACTATCTATTTGTTTAAAATTAGTATCAAAATAGCTTGTAATGCAATTTCAACTTTGGAATTAAAGTTTTCCGTCTAATATTTATGCAATGATCTGACTTTGGGTGACTAAGAACTTTAAGTGATACTTACCAGGTTGAGAGTGTGTTTTGGGAATACGAGGTCCGCAGGTTCGAGTTACAAGCATTCGGGATTTGATGAATAACTTACAGTTCGTGGCAAGTCAATTAATTTTTACAATACTTGAAAAAACCGTAAGAAGCAATATTAAATATAAATTACTTTTATATACTTTATTGGACATCAAGAAAAAAAATAATTAAAAAATCATTTTTAGAAAAAGGTCCGTGCGTGTGTATGTGTTTGTCAATCTCTGGACAGCATAATTCAAAAACGAAAAGTCGGTTAAAAACTGAAGTTTGTATTTAAATTTAAGGATGCGACACGAAGATTTTGTAGAAAACTGCTTCACCCTAAACTACCCTTTACATGGAAAATTTTTCGAACATTTTGATTTTCTTGAAAATGACTCTAACGATTTTTATTAAAATGTCATATGTTTGAGATATTTTTATGACAAATGAAAAGTATATCTTGAATTTTCTGGCTATAGCCCCTGTAGTCGTATTTACTCTGGACGACTTTTGCAAAACTGGTAAACCGTCAGAGATAGACCAAATCATACTATACAAAAAATGTAGATCTTGCTAAAATGCACAATTTATGTGCAAAAAAAATTTTTTGCAGAGTGAACCATTTCGGAGATATTTTTATTTGTGTCAGTTTCGGAAAATTTGAACTTTTGTTAAATGGAACATCGTTGTTCATTTTTTAGAGGTTAACCGTGCAAAGAAAATGGAATCTGAAACTTTTAAAGGATTTCACTATCGCTCAAAGCCTACTGTATTCCCATATTCCCTATAAGGAATCAGATAATTTCTGATATAGGAATAAGAGTGTGTAAGAATGAGTAGAGAAAGTCATGTGAGTGCAACACATTAGAATTTTTAGATAATGTACTTATTTCGCCAATCAGCAGTAATAAATTAGTTTAAAAAAATCTGGTGTGTTGCTTGCACTCACATGACTTTCTCTACTCTTGTACTAACCATTCTTACAAACTCTTATTCCTATATCTTCTTCGTGTTAGTTGAGATAAACATTTGTACAAATTATCTTATTGCTTATTTCCTTGTAGGTACAAGGGGAATATTAGAAAACAGTAGGCTTTGTGCGATAGTCAAATGTTTTAAAGCTTTGGGATTCTGTTGCCTTTGCCCACTTAACATATAAAAAATGAACAACGATGATCCTTTTCACGAAAGTTCTAAGTTTTCCGAAACTCACACATATAACAAGGAATATCTCCGAAATGGTTCACCCTACAAGAAAATTTATTCAGACATAAATTGTGTATTTTAGCAAGATCTACATTTTTTGTATAGTATAATTTGGTCTATCTCTAACGGTTTACCAGTTATGCAAAAGTCGTCCAGAGTAAATACGACTACAGGGGCTATAGCCAGAAAATGCAAGATATACATTTCATTTGTCATAAAAATATCTCAAGCATATGGCATTTTAATAAAAATCGTTAGAGCCATTTTCAAGAAAATCAAAATTTTCGAAAAATCTTGCATGTAAAGGGTAGTTTAGGGTGGGGCCATTTTCTTGAAAATCTTCGTGTCGCATCCTTAAAGGACATTAAACTTAAATATCAGCTTTGTTTTTTAACCGACTGTTCGTTTTTGAGTTATGCTGTCCACAGACTGACAGACTGACACACACACGGACCTTTTTCTAAGAATGCTTTTTTTTGGGTTCAGGGGGCCTCAAAACATATATTTTCGGTGAAATCTGGACATCAGATCTTTGGGTGGAATACAATACTTCCCCTAGTTACCAGTAGAGAAAGTAAAAATAACGAAATGAGAATATTGCCTCTAAGACGTGCAATAGTTAACGGGAACATAATGTTAACAGTTGGGAAATATCAAAAATATAGGATATTAACAATATTTGACTACGTCCAATTTCTGAAATTTGTCTAACTGTTATCAGCTTGTCATAGAGTTATAGTCTGGCCACGTATAGTGCAGTATAACATTAAGTTTAGAAACATCTGGATGGAGAAGTGATAAAGTTTATATTAAGAGTGTATTAATGCATGGGAGGATATATTCCACGGAGGGAGTAAACTTGTTTATTATATTGAATCCTTCTTCAGCACGTAGGTAAAGGTGAAGTAGAAAAGGACGGCGCCTGCGATGCAGGCAACACACTTTACAGCTCAGTTCAACGTGTTGCAGCTGTTGGTGCAATAGTTTTGTTTCTCATTTATTTATTACCCAAGTTATTTATGTTTGTTTTGAAACAGCGCTCCCTACTTTTCTCACAGTTTCTGTATTGTCTAATAAATTTTGAGAACTGTGCTGCAAAATAAACTCCGAATATACAATACCCGTAACACAAATCTTGCTGGTAATTTTCGATTTTGTGTGAAATAATGTTATAATATGCATTCCATGAAACTTGCAGGGGAAACCTGATATTAACATTTGACTAGGTGAAGACCTTAAGGTCACAGAGGTTATTGTTACCTCCACGAAGTTCAGTTATACCAACACTTAAAATATAATTATTTTAGCAATCAATCATTACGATGAATTGAAATTTTATGTGATTATAGTGTGTCTATTTGTGCACTTTGCTGACGTATAACTAACTTGCATTCACAGAACACAATGCAGAAAGGGCATGAACCACATTGCGTTGCACTCACATGACTTTCTCTACTCTTTTACTAACCATTCTTACAAACTCTTATTCCTATATCTTCTTCATGTTAGTTGAGATAAACATTTGTACAAATTATGTTATTACTTATTTCCTTGTAGGTACAAGGGGAATATTAAAATAGAGTACACTTTGTGCGATAGTCATATCTTTTAAAGCTTTCAGATTCCGTTCTCCTTGCACACTTGGCATATAAAAAAATCAACAACGATGTTCCATTTTACGAAACTTTTAAATTTTCCGAAACTGACACAATCTCCGAAATGGCTCACTCTACAAGAAAACTTATTTGCACATAAATTGTGTATTTTAGCAAAATCTACATTTTTTGTAGAGTATGATTTGTGGAGCTTGTTTCCAAAACGTACCAAATCCAAGTGGATAAATTTTACAGGAAATAGAAAAAACTTTTCACGGCCATGACTTATGAAAGATTTTGTTAAGCTTTTTTACTACTGCAGAATGACCAAATTCAAAGGTTTAGAGACATGTATTGAAGATATTTAACACATTTCCAGCGAGTTATTAAAATTTTTAATTTGGATGTGGTACCTTTTGGCACAAAAATTGGATTTGGTACATATTGGCAGGAAATTTGTATTAAGTAAACTGGTATTATGACTATAAAAGAAAAAATAGTAATGTATTTATTTTTTAAGAGAATTTATCATTGATACAGTCAATGCTTATGCATTTATTTTGTTCAATGTTAATTAAACAATTTTATAATTTAATAAAAATAATAAATTAAAATTAACTTAAATACTGTGAAATGTCCTGCCAGTTTACCCATTTAAAATCTGATAAAACATGAACAGACCTAACTGTGCTGAATATTTTATCATATTCTTCAGGCAATTATATGGTCTTTGTTTTTCTTAATTTCGTTTCAACAATTAGGTGGAAGGTATTTCTTCAATGATGTTTTCTCTCGTGCACAATGTTGTTCCTGGCAGCTAAAACGTTTAATATGGGATTCAATTTCTTCATGCAATGCATTCACTTAGTCTAGCTCCACCTGGAGTTTCTGAAGGTGCCAACCCCTGGTGCAGTTCCTCTTGAGCCGCATGTTCTACTTTCCTTCTGCCGACATTGAGTATAGATAAAAATGTACACTGGTAATTTACCTTCTAGGACTGGAACACTGTAGATTATGGTTTTATTTTTTGTTAATCCTTCCACTTTTCCATGATTTGGCTGTCTTCTTCTGGTTGTTTTACACCAATATGTGTTATCAAGAAATTCCTTTGACTTACCGCATTTGATTTACTTTAATATAATTTATTGAAATTATTAATTTGGTCTTCTATCAGCTTAAGTGCCATGCAAAAAGTTGTATCATGCTTGCAGTCAATCTAACCTTTCTTGGAAGCATTCTCCACGTGTTTCCCTTCCTTCACTTTATTTTTGTTCCAATTTTCTACTGACCTGCGCCTCTTCCTAGGTTGGTCAGTGACCGTTGCTTCATGTTCATATTCATTAGATATGTCACTGTACATGATTGTGAAATTATATACTAATATTTTACATATAAAACTAACTAAAACCTCAAACATGTGTTACCACGGCAGTCATTATACAAGTAGCAATCATGTGACCTTCCTCAGCCAATGAAATTGCTCTGAGCTCCGTGATGCAACATCCCAAGTACCAATGGGAGAGCTGTTGTGATTTGCTATGTATTGGTATGAAACATCGGTTGGATGTGGTGCTGTTTGTTCTGAAATACTACTTAGGGAGACCTCTGTGAACGTGATTTGGCACTTTTTGGAGAAAAATAGTTAGCTACATGGTTAATTAGGCTACCAACAATATGCTGCCATCTATAACTCAATTTTCATAATTTTTGGATTTCGTACCTTTTGGAAACAAGCTCCACATTTGGTCTGTCTCTAACGGTTTACCAGTTATGCAAAAGTCGTCCAGAGTAAATACGACTACAGGGGCTATAACCAGAAAATAAAAATATCTCAAACATATGACATTTTAATCAAAATCGTTAGAGCCATTTCCAAGAAAATCAAAATTTTCGAAAAATGTTCCATGTAAAGGGTAGTTTAGGGTGGAGCTATTTTCTTTAAAATCTTTGTGTCGCATCCTTGAAAGACATTAAACTTAAATACTTATTTTGGTTTTTAATCTACTTTTCGTTTTTGAGTTATGCTGTTCACAGACACACATACACACACTTTTTTCTAAATGTTCCTTCTCTGGATTCAGGGGGGTCTCAAAACATGTATTTCCGGTGAAATCTTGACATCGAATGTTTGAGTGGAATACAATATTTTCGCAATTTACAGTAGAGATGGATAAATTCTGCGTTTTAACCAGATGCATATTTCTTCCAGCGTAAGATTTGGTCTACTAATTATGCAAAGGTCATCAAAAGTAAACATTGTACATAGGCTATAGCCAGAAAATTAAGAATGTGCGTTTTCTTTTCCATAAGAATATATCTTAAACATACGACATTTTAATTAAAACCGTTAAAGCCATTTTTGAGAAAATAAACATTTTCCATACATTTTCTATGTAACGGTTACTTCAGGGTAGAGGAATTTTTTTGAAAATATTCATGTTGCATTCTTGAAATAGTTTAAACTTAAATACCAGTCTTGGTTTTCAACCGAATTTTCGTGGTCAAAATGTTCGTTTTAGATTTCAGGGGGCCTCAAAACATGTATATTCACTGAAATCACGATATCGAACTTTTCAGTCAAGTTGCTATGCACAGTTCAGGTTTACCGTTAAGTAATTTGAAGCTACAGGCACGAAGGTTTTGCGGAATAAGGTAGAGGTATAAATAAATTTCTTATATAATTTTTACATACTTTGTGGATACACATTATATAATTGTATGTTAAAACATAACATTGTTGAGCATTTGAATTATTTTCTGGATATTATAACAAAGGAATTCAAGAAATATGAAGAAAGCGCACTAAAATTTGATAAAAGGTTTGTATATTTCAACAACAGAAGTGTGTAACTTATCAAACCAAATACCTTATGTTCGAATAGAGGTAAATGTATATTGCATTTAAGAGAAACTGTGGTAATGGATGGAGAGGGCCCAACAAAAATAAACGGTGATATGACACGGTTGTGTTTTTCGGAATAACAAAACCTCGAGTTAAAGTGGTGGAATCAGGACTGAAAAATTGAATGCCATAGCCGGGATTTGAACCACGGATTATCGAGCCGCTGCTCTAATCACTAAGCTACCATAGCCAACTTGCCTGTACGACAAATTCCCCAGCCAAGTTAGATTTATGAAAATCTTCCTGAATCTTATATCTGGAAGCTAAACAGCAAGTAGGGGAAGGTTATATTCGACCCAAAACCGTAAGACATTGACTAAATCTTACTTCACAAAAATGTAGATCCCTCTAAAACACCCAATTTAGGTCTATATAAATTTTTTGGTAGAGTGAACCATTTCGGAGATATTCGTTGTTGTTTGTGTCAGTTTTGGAGAACTTGCACTTCTGTCAAATGGAACATTGTTATTCAGTTTTTTATATACTATGCAAAGAGAAAGGAGTCTCAAAGCTCCAAAAGATTAGACTATCACTCAATTATTTCTGCAAATATTTATCTCAACTAACACGAACAGCATACAAGAATAAATTATTGTAACAATGGTTAGTACACGAGCAGAGAAAGTCATGTGAGTGTAACACGTCACATTGATGTTAACAGTATGGGATGTGAGTTTCAATCACTGGGGTCTGATAATGCGGACATTCAGGGAACATTGGTAGGATTAATATATAAATGTGCGGACGTAAAATATTTGGCCATTTAATTTGTTTTACATAAGTCTTTCTCCCAAATTGAATCAGTTCATGGGCCCGCTGGGGGGGGGGGGGTGCTGCGGGTCAGCAATAATATGATCTAACAACAAGCATGCACTCTCGGCCGTTGACAAACCCCAACATTTGAATTGGAAAGCAGTTTCGATTACAGTTAATTCCCATTGCAAGGGCTATGGGAAAACATATTCGTCCAGGAAACAAGCGACATATGCCATAGCGACCACTGCGCACAAACAGGGGTGTCCAGCGCAGGCTGGTTCACGTCAGAAATGGCTGCAACTGAATATCCAGCTGAAATACCCGACGTTGTCCGTGGTTTGACGATATATCCCTACAACTTTTAGACTTAGGTTGTACTTGTCCAACAACCTTGTGTTTCTTTGTTACTAGCTGAAATACCCGACGTTGTCCGTGGTTTGACGATATATCCCTACAACTTTTAGACTTAGGTTGTACTTGTCCAATATCCTTGTGTTTCTTTGTTACTAGCTGAAATACCCGACGTTGTCCGTGGTTTGACGATATATCCCTACAACTTTTAGACTTAGGTTGTACTTGTCCAATATCCTTGTGTTTCTTTGTTACTAGCTGAAATACCCGGCGTTGTCCGTGGTTTGACGATATATCCCTACAACTTTTAGACTTAGGTTGTACTTGTGCAATATCCTTGTGTTTCTTTGTTACTAGCTGAAATACCCGGCGTTGTCCGTGGTTTGACGATATATCCCTACAACTTTTAGACTTAGGTTGTACTTGTCCAATATCCTTGTGTTTCTTTGTAACTAGCTGAAATACCCGACGTTGTCCGTGGTTTGACGATATATCCCTACAACTTTTAGACTTAGGTTGTACTTGTCCAATATCCTTGTGTTTCTTTGTTACTAGCTGAAATACCCGGCGTTGTCTGTTGTTTGACGATATATCCCTACAACTTTTAGACTTAGGTTGCATTTGTCCAATATCCTTGTGTTTCTTTGTTACTAGCTGAAATACCCGACGTTGTCCGTGGTTTGACGATATATCCCTACAACATTTAGACTTAGGTTGCATTTGTCCAATATCCTTGTGTTTCTTTGTTACTAGCTGAAATACCCGACGTTGTCCGTGGTTTGACGATATATCCCTACAACATTTAGACTTAGGTTGCATTTGTCCAATATCCTTGTGTTTCTTTGTTACTAGCTGAAATACCCGACGTTGTCCGTGGTTTGACGATATATCCCTACAACTTTTAGACTTAGGTTGCATTTGTCCAATATCCTTGTGTTTCTTTGTTACTAGCTGAAATACCCGACGTTGTCCGTGGTTTGACGATATATCCCTACAACTTTTAGACTTAGGTTGCATTTGTCCAATATCCTTGTGTTTCTTTGTTACTAGCTGAAATACCCGACGTTGTCCGTGGTTTGACGATATATCCCTACAACTTTTAGACTTAGGTTGCATTTGTCCAATATCCTTGTGTTTCTTTGTTACTAGCTGAAATACCCGACGTTGTCCGTGGTTTGACGATATATCCCTACAACTTTTAGACTTAGGTTGCATTTGTCCAATATCCTTGTGTTTCTTTGTTACTACCTGAAATACCCGACGTTGTCCGTGGTTTGACGATATATCCCTACAACTTTTAGACTTAGGTTGCATTTGTCCAATATCCTTGTGTTTCTTTGTTACTAGCTGAAATACCCGACGTTGTCCGTGGTTTGACGATATATCCCTACAACTTTTAGACTTAGGTTGCATTTGTCCAATATCCTTGTGTTTCTTTGTTACTACCTGAAATACCCGACGTTGTCCGTGGTTTGACGATATATCCCTACAACTTTTAGACTTAGGCTGTACTTGTCCAGTATCCTTGTGTTTCTTTGTTACTAGCTGAAATACCCGACGTTGTCCGTGGTTTGACGATATATCCCTACAACTTTTAGACTTAGGTTGCATTTGTCCAATATCCTTGTGTTTCTTTGTTACTACCTGAAATACCCGACGTTGTCCGTGGTTTGACGATATATCCCTACAACTTTTAGACTTAGGTTGTACTTGTCCAGTATCCTTGTGTTTCTTTGTTACTAGCTGAAATACCCGACGTTGTCCGTGGTTTGACGATATATCCCTACAACTTTTAGACTTAGGTTGCATTTGTCCAATATCCTTGTGTTTCTTTGTTACTAGCTGAAATACCCGACGTTGTCCGTGGTTTGACGATATATCCCTACAACTTTTAGACTTAGGTTGCATTTGTCCAATATCCTTGTGTTTCTTTGTTACTAGCTGAAATACCCGACGTTGTCCGTGGTTTGACGATATATCCCTACAACTTTTAGACTTAGGTTGCATTTGTCCAATATCCTTGTGTTTCTTTGTTACTACCTGAAATACCCGACGTTGTCCGTGGTTTGACGATATATCCCTACAACTTTTAGACTTAGGTTGTACTTGTCCAGTATCCTTGTGTTTCTTTGTTACTAGCTGAAATACCCGACGTTGTCCGTGGTTTGACGATATATCCCTACAACTTTTAGACTTAGGTTGCATTTGTCCAATATCCTTGTGTTTCTTTGTTACTACCTGAAATACCCGACGTTGTCCGTGGTTTGACGATATATCCCTACAACTTTTAGACTTAGGTTGCATTTGTCCATTATCCTTGTGTTTCTTTGTTACTAGCTGAAATACCCGACGTTGTCCGTGGTTTGACGATATATCCCTACAACTTTTAGACTTAGGTTGCATTTGTCCAATATCCTTGTGTTTCTTTGTTACTAGCTGAAATACCCGACGTTGTCCGTGGTTTGACGATATATCCCTACAACTTTTAGACTTAGGTTGCATTTGTCCAATATCCTTGTGTTTCTTTGTTACTACCTGAAATACCCGACGTTGTCCGTGGTTTGACGATATATCCCTACAACTTTTAGACTTAGGTTGTACTTGTCCAGTATCCTTGTGTTTCTTTGTTACTAGCTGAAATACCCGACGTTGTCCGTGGTTTGACGATATATCCCTACAACTTTTAGACTTAGGTTGTACTTGTCCAGTATCCTTGTGTTTCTTTGTTACTAGCTGAAATACCCGACGTTGTCCGTGGTTTGACGATATATCCCTACAACTTTTAGACTTAGGTTGCATTTGTCCAATATCCTTGTGTTTCTTTGTTACTACCTGAAATACCCGACGTTGTCCGTGGTTTGACGATATATCCCTACAACTTTTAGACTTAGGTTGTACTTGTCCAGTATCCTTGTGTTTCTTTGTTACTAGCTGAAATACCCGACGTTGTCCGTGGTTTGACGATATATCCCTACAACTTTTAGACTTAGGTTGCACTTGTCCAATATCCTTGTGTTTCTTTGTTACTAGCTGAAATACCCGACGTTGTCCGTGGTTTGACGATATATCCCTACAACTTTTAGACTTAGGTTGCACTTGTCCAATATCCTTGTGTTTCTTTGTTACTAGCTGAAATACCCGACGGTGTCCGTGGTTTGACGATATATCCCTACAACTTTTAGACTTAGGTTGTACTTGTCCAATATCCTTGTGTTTCTTTGTTACTAGCTGAAATACCTGACGGTGTCCGTGGTTTGACGATATATCCCTACAACTTTTAGACTTAGGTTGTACTTGTCCAATATCCTTGTGTTTCTTTGTTACTACCTGAAATACCCGACGTTGTACGTGGTTTGACGATATATCCCTACAACTTTTAGACTTAGGTTGCACTTGTCCAATATCCTTGTGCTTCTTTGTTACTAGCTGAAATACCCGACGTTGTCCGTGGTTTGACGATATATCCCTACAACTTTTAGACTTAGGTTGTACTTGTCCAATATCCTTGTGTTTCTTTGTTACTAGCTGAAATACCCGACGTTGTCCGTGGTTTGACGATATATCCCTACAACTTTTAGACTTAGGTTGTACTTGTCCAATATCCTTGTGTTTCTTTGTTACTAGCTGAAATACCCGACGGTGTCCGTGGTTTGACGATATATCCCTACAACTTTTAGACTTAGGTTGTACTTGTCCAATATCCTTGTGTTTCTTTGTTACTAGCTGAAATACCCGACGTTGTCCGTGGTTTGACGATGTATCCCTATAACTTTTATACTTAGGTTGTACTTGTCCAATATCCTTGTGTTTCTTTGTTACTAGCTGAAATACCCGACGTTGTCCGTGGTTTGACGATATATCCCTACAACTTTTGGACTTAGGTTGTACTTGTCCAATATCCTTGTGTTTCTTTGTTACTAGCTGAAATACCCGACGTTGTCCGTGGTTTGACGATATATCCCTACAACTTTTGGACTTAGGTTCTACTTGTCCAATAGTCTTGTGTTTCTTTGTTACTAGTTGAAATACCCGACGTTGTCCGTGGTTTGATGATATATCCCTACAACTTTTAGACTTAGGTTGTACTTGTCCAATATCCTTGTGTTTCTTTGTTACTAGCTGAAATACCCGACGTTGTCCGTGGTTTGACGATATATCCCTACAACTTTTAGACTTAGGTTGTACTTGTCCAATATCCTTGTGTTTCTTTGTTACTAGCTGAAATACCCGATGTTGTCCGTGGTTTGACGATATATCCCTACAACTTTTAGACTTAGGTTGTACTTGTCCAATATCCTTGTGTTTCTTTGTTACTAGCTGAAATACCCGACGTTGTCCGTGGTTTGACGATATATCCCTACAACTTTTGGACTTAGGTTCTACTTGTCCAATAGTCTTGTGTTTCTTTGTTACTAGTTGAAATACCCGACGTTGTCCGTGGTTTGATGATATATCCCTACAACTTTTAGACTTAGGTTGTACTTGTCCAATATCCTTGTGTTTCTTTGTTACTAGCTGAAATACCCGATGTTGTCCGTGGTTTGACGATATATCCCTACAACTTTTAGACTTAGGTTGTACTTGTCCAATATCCTTGTGTTTCTTTGTTACTAGCTGAAATACCCGACGTTGTCCGTGGTTTGACGATATATCCCTACAACTTTTGGACTTAGGTTCTACTTGTCCAATAGTCTTGTGTTTCTTTGTTACTAGTTGAAATACCCGACGTTGTCCGTGGTTTGATGATATATCCCTACAACTTTTAGACTTAGGTTGTACTTGTCCAATATCCTTGTGTTTCTTTGTTACTAGCTGAAATACCCGACGTTGTCCGTGGTTTGACGATATATCCCTACAACTTTTAGACTTAGGTTGTACTTGTCCAATATCCTTGTGTTTCTTTGTTACTAGCTGAAATACCCGATGTTGTCCGTGGTTTGACGATATATCCCTACAACTTTTAGACTTAGGTTGTACTTGTCCAATATCCTTGTGTTTCTTTGTTACTAGCTGAAATACCCGACGTTGTCCGTGGTTTTACTATAATAGTTTGCCCATGTTATACAGAATAGAAATATAGAACACATATGACAAAAACAGAAATAGTATATGTTGATACTAAAATATATTAGATTAAAACTAATAATTTTTGTGGTAATGATTATGGTTATGGTGATAATAGTAATAGCAACAAAACGTAATAATAGTCACTATTGTGTCCATTGTCATCCAAGTTATTACCTGTCCATATTGATGACGTAATCAGAGTATGACAGAATAATTTAGTTATACATTGCAAATAAATAATGCTATTTTAGATGCACTACTATTTGCACATGACCTTGTTGTTATAGCTAACTTGGAGATAAATCTTCCGAGGGCTCTGTATCAATTTAGACGGCAGAGACGCGATTTTAACCCTTAAATGGTAACATGTGGAAATATGGCTGTTTAGGGTAATATCCGTCTGGGAGACTATGATGGCAAAACCATTTTCAGGAAATTAAAAATTTTCAAAAAATGTTCCATGTAAAGGGTAGTGGCGCTATTTTCTTCAAAATCTTTGTGTCGCGTCTTTGAAAGACATTAAACTTAAATACCAACTTTGGCTTGTAACCCAGTTTTCGTTGTTGAGTTATGCTGTCCACAGACTGACAGACACACACTCACAAGGGCCTTTTTCAAAAAAATGTTTCTTTGTCTTCAGGGGGTCTTAAAACATACTTCCTGTGAAATTTGGACATGGAGTTTTTAGGTGGAATGCATTACTTCGTCTCCTTTACTAGAAGTAAGAGGTGTAATGAACGATGGTGTTTAGAGAAAGCGCTGTGAGAGTACGATAAACACTGTAGCCAACGCCGTCAGCGAGGGAATAAATCTGGCACTGGGGAACGTGCTAAATAGAAAGATGTAGTGCAAGTGACATAATTCCGGGGAAACTGGCACACAGCCAAGCCACCAATCAGCACAACTGACAACGGACAGACAACCTAAAAAACTTGTATATTTCACGCTCCAAGCAAACTCGCCCTGGGTGCTCCAATAAAAATACTACAACTTTAATTAATTCCTTGATATGCTCAACTCGCAGATTCAATTTTAAATTACGATCTCAACTTTTCTACACTGACAACTATATAACGTCACTCCAACTTCCCCGGGTATGTTCTGTTGGCAAGGACTTCAAAACAAGTATGGTGTAGTGTTTTAGTTTCTCTACAACAGGTGGAGGTAGTATTGTATTCCCTACAAAGTGTCAAGGAAAGTGATAAGAACTCAAGCACGCTTAAAATTCAACAACAGTTGCTTTGCTAAATATCTTTATACAATCGACGTTAATCTCCTTTCTGTAATGGACAAGTCACACATTGTGATCGTATTGTAAGAAACTACAAATACTTTTCAATCACTTTGGCTTCTAAAATGTTGTCATAAATACACAATTTGCTTCTTCTGTTTGACACAGTCAACTGTCTTTCGTGATATCACAACCTTGATCAGTCCTTTTAGTGTCTTTCTTCACTTCCCCTGTCTCTTATAGCCTAATTACATTACAGCCATTCACGACGCTCACTGAATCTCCTTACGAGGCATCCGACGGGCTGTGCGATACACACACGCACAGCTGTCTCACGCTCACCAACTCGTGTCCTTCACTCAACTGTAAAACTTGCTGTTTTGTTCTCCTTATACACTGGGAATAACGCCACTGTCTTCTAAAATATTTCTTCAGTTTTATTCTCGTCGTTCACAGAGTCTACAGTCTTTCAGGTGCGTGGTGTGAAAAAGCTTAGCACCGACCGTCCTTTGTTATGCGCCGCGCCCGACGTCACAATAGCGTTATATGTTTCGGAATCTTACAGGAGTTAATAAGGGAAGAAATATTTATAATAATAATAATAATAATAATAATAATAATAATAATAATAATAATAATAATAATAATAATAATAATAATAATAATAATAATAATAATAATAATAATAATAATAATAATAATAATAATAATAATAATAATAATAATAATAATAATAATAATGATAATAATAATAACGAATAATTGTATATAAGGTATGGATAAGTAAATAAGGCAAACAAACAAAAGCATGTTTACAAGGTCCGTGTGTGTGTGTGTGTGTGTGTGTGTGTGTGTGTGTGTGTCAGTCTGTGGACAGCATAACTCAAAAACGAAAAGTTGTTTAATAGCCAAAGTTGGTATTTAAGCTTAATATCCCTCAAGGATGCGACACTAAGATTTTTAACAAAACAGCCCCACCCTAAACTACCCTTTACATGGTAAATTTTTCAAAAATTTGTATTTTCTTGAAAATGGCTCTAACAATTTTGATTAAAATGTCATATGTTTAAGATAGTTTTATAACAAACAAAATGTATATCTTGAATTCTCTGGCTATAGCCCCTGTAGTCGTATTTACTCTGGATGAGTTTTGAATAACTCGTAAACCGTAAGACATAGACAAAATCTTAGTATACAAAAAATGTAGATCTTGCTAAAACACACAACTTATGTCCGAATAAATTTTTTTGTAGAGTGAACCATTTCGGAGATATTCCTTGGTGTTCGTGTGAATTTCGGAAAACTAAACCTTTCGTGAAATGGAACATCGTTGTTCAGTTTTATATGTTAAGCGTGCAAAGAGAATGAGATCTCAAAACTTTAAAAGCTCAAAGCCCACTGTATTCTAATATTCCCCTTGTACCTACAGGGAAATAAGCAATAAGATAATTTGTACAAATGTTTATCTCAACTAACACGAAGAAGATATAGGAATAAGAGTTTGTAAGAATGGTTAGGTCAAGAGTAGAGAAAGTCGTGTGAGTGCAACACAGATTTTTCTACTAATGTTGCTATTTCCAAGTTTAATATTCCACTATGAAATACAAGTTTTCACAGTATCTTCCTCGAATATGAAACAATTTCCAGTAATTAAAAGTACCAGTTGAGGTGAGGTATGTTGGCAGAAGTGAAACTGTCGTATATCATTTTAAATTCTCAGAGTAAATATTGACTTTCTGTCCTTATATAACACAATTATGTTCAACAGACAGTATCCTTGGAGACAGAAACATATCTGACGTCATGTTAAAACAGTTAAAAGTCAAGAAGAAAATTAAAAAGAAGAAACAAGAGCCTAGCGCCTCGCGAGTTGTGTTAACGATTTTATACAGCGTCGCCAGGGTTGCCACATCTGTCACATCAAATATAAATTACAAATGTACTGTTGCTGTTTTTTCTATCACAAAATGTTTCTGTTCTCTCCGTGTGGAGTGGATGGATATGGATTAGTTTAAACATTGTCATCTCTAGTGAGAAATATTCTGCTGTGTTGCTCTCACAATGCCCTCTCTACTCATATTCCTACATATTATTCCCACAAGTGCGTATTCTTCTACATGCTTCACTCTCTCTCCTTGCCCCTTCCCCTTCACCTCTGTCTCTGTCTCTATCTCTGTCTGTGTCTGCCTCTCTGTCTGTCTATATTACACTCACCGTGTAACAAAAGTGTCCGATATTGCAACAGGAGTTGGGATTGCTCAAAACTAGAATAAATGTTCCTAGATCCGTAAACAAATAGACGATGGATTGGTCGAGAAGGTCCAATGGCATGGCCTCCGCGTTCGCCGGACCTCAGTCCATTGGATTTCTGACTTTGGGGAGATTTGAAGACATTGGTGTATGCCAAAACCATCAAAATGTGGATACGTTGCACATTTTTTGTAAAATGGCTCATATCTTAACCCTTTCATGCATATTTTTGATTATTGGTACATTAATATACATCCACTTCGGTGCCTTAGTTGTTTTTTCACTATATCTATCAATTTTTCCAAAAAACTATCATATTTTTTGCACGTTCGCAACTGTGTCGTGAAGTGAACAACGCCTGTCGGTATAGACTAGATCTAGGTAGCATGAGCCTTTGCAGAAAGCGTTGCAATTCGCTTCCGTTACACCATTCGTTGTCACGAGACAGTTATGGCTTCTGTGCCCTTGCCTTTTGGGGTTGTGTATCTGATTCTACCTTTGTCAGACAGATGGCATTAGGGTGCCGTCCACTCTGCCTACGTAGTTCATTAGCTGTAGATAGACGGCAGAGCATTCGCTGTTACTATATATTGTGACCCCGGCCCATGGCAGCAGAGTAGCGTCAACACAACAAAGGACGGTCAGGGTGGGGCGGCCCCATCAACTGGTACGGCGCGTAACACAGGCACTCAGGTTCAAGCCTTCTCACACCATGCACGTGAGTAACAGTAGAGCGACAAGTTTGCCAGATCATTCTAGAAGTGTCCGATGGCCGGCTTGTTTGCAGAAGTTCGAGAAAATCCCTGTTACGCTATCCTTGCTATATAAGGAGACGAGGCAACGAGTTAGGGCAGTTACGATTATGTGGTACTGTCGTGAAAGAAACGTTAAAGTACGAGAGACAGAAAAAGTGAAGAAAGACATTGAAAGGAGTGAGCCAAGGTTACGAGAAGAAAATGGTTGTAAATTATATCACGAAAGATTGTAAATTGTGTTAACGTAAGTAAACGAGAACTGTGTATTTGTGGAAAAGGTTTAGAAGAATAGAAATCGAAGCAAAAATAATTGGAAAGGAGTTTTGTCGATTTTGACAATTTGGTGTCAGAAGTGGGGTTGGTCGAATTGTTAAATTGCACAGTATTAATCCAATCCGGTATTTACTTTGTCGATTGAGGGATACCAAGGAAAAGCGCCTGTCAGTATGGTTGGCCCGCGGGATTCCAACCCGGGACCTCTCGAATATAGGCCACGTTAATGAAACTTAAAAGCTTAAATCTCATGTCCACTTGTGCTACTAAAGAAATGAAATAGTATGAAATATTCAGAAGATGCACGTATTTTGCATTCCGAATCCTTTCTCATGTCCTGTTCTGTATATACGCAGTTTGAAATTTAAATGAGACGTATAATATAAGTCGTATGTTTGGAAAGAGCGTCGCCTACTCTATTGTTTTAATTTGGTGAGACAAGAGGGGGCTTAGGAAACGTCAACAAGTAATCCTTGATGGAGTGGGCCGTTAAGTCCCCAGCATTCATAATGTGGGCCCCGGAGCAGCAACAGGGGCCAGAGAGGACGTGCCCTGCACTTCGTATTGCCTTGTCCGCTTTTTATCGCTTTAAAATCATATCCACGCTCTTTCTTCACAGTTCACCTCCTGGTGTGTCCATCTCACAATCAACAAGTCCTGAGTTCGAGCCTTGGTAGGCTTTTTCCTGCTTTGTATCGCACCATATGGAATCGGCTAGTGGAAAACCTTCAACGGATATTTGAGATTCAAATTTTGTGCTTATAGAGACTGAAGATAAGAGGTGTTCAGCCGCAGGCAAGTTAGGGGAGGTTGGAATCACCCCCTTGCACCTGCTAGGACACAATTAGACATTCTTATGTACAGGAAATCAAACGCGAATACATTCATATTCTACTTGATTAACCCAGAATGTTTCTCAAGATTGCTCTTTTTTACGATTTACATTTCAAATCTTCAATATTTGGTGCAAAAGTTGAAGTGCACAGTGGCAAGGTAATTGTCACTTATTTTGCTGCGATACTCACTTTTAATGTAGTTCATTTTTGAAACAAAAATATTCGGAAACAAAAATATTCATCCTCCCATTGGATTGTACTATACATATACTCCGTGCAATCCGCCTCTGACTAGCAGGCCTGGTTGTGTTTGCCTTGGTCAGTGGAGGGGGAGGAGGAAGTAATAATTGATGGGGAAGTGTGCGTGTGCTCGCTTGCTCAGCGACCTTGTTATAGCTTATACTTTCATAAAGTCAATACATCAATTATCGTATTAGTTACTTTGCCAAGTACAGATTCCTGGAAATGCTTTGACGCAGTTATAGTTTAATTCCTTGTATAAGGTAGGCCATAAACGGAAGCAATAACTTGAATTGTAAACCTATTGGCGTGCGTTTTGCAGAGTCACGTGACATAAAACAAATAGTATAATTCGCAGGCATTGTCTCAACGCCGGGGAATTTGGGAAATTCTGCACTGTGCTATTGTACCCAGGAATGCAATGTGAGAGCGAGCTTTAGAAATCCAAGTAATATTATATGGTCCATTGTCACGCTAACCTGCCTAATCCCTCACACCTACGTTTATTTTAAATGCACGGGCTGTTACATTCACACGAATTTCTCAAACTTTTCTCACAAAGGCTTACACTCTTTATGTCTGTCAGTCTGTGGACAGCATAACTCAAGAACGAAAAGTCGGTTAGAAGCCAAAGTTGGTATTTAAGTTTAATGTCTTTCAAGGATGTGACACGAAGATTTTGAAGAATATAGCACCACCCTAAACTACCCTTTACATGGAAGATTTTTCGAAAATTTTAATTATCTTGAGAATGGCTCTAACGAAATTAACTAAAATGCCATATGTTTAAGATATTTGTATGACAAATGAAATGTATATCTTGAATTTTCTGCCTATAGCCCCTGTAGTCGTATTTACTCTTGATGACTTTTGCATAACTGGTAAACCGTTAGAGATAGACCAAATCATACTATACAAAAACTGTAGATCTTGCTAAAATACACAATTTATGTCTCAATAAATTTTCTTGTAGGGTGAACCATTTCGGAGATATTCCTTGTTATGTGTGTGAGTTTGGGAAAACTTAGAACTTTCGTGAAATGGAACATCGTTGATCAGTTTTCTATATGTTAAGTGTGCAAAGAGAACGGAATCTCAAAGCTTTAAAAGATTTGACTATCGCACAAAGCCTACTGTATTCTAATATTCCCCTTGTACCTGCAAGGAAATAAGCAATAAGATAATTTGTACAAATGTTTATCTCAACTAACACGAAGATATAGGAATAAGTGTAACTACCTCTGTTATTTGTTTGGTATACAGAACTCGTCTAAGGGATTTCCCCGACGGCGGACAGTCGAACTAACGGCGCTGCGGAAGTTATGCACGACATTTGTCTAATAGAAAAGGAATTCATTTTCAGATCTTAAAAGCGCAAACGGAAGCGACGCTGCAGAAGGCAATGAACCAAGTACGTGACTTTTTGTGCTTCTTCTTCGCACATCCGCTCACCATATATCCACACTCAACATGGCAAGGTTGAATGATGGTCGCCGAACTCTTCCCTGCATACCAAAACAGCATGTGTGCCTCCAAGGGGAGAAAAGGCCCAAATTTATTTCTCTTAGCGGGAAATTTGGAGGGGGGGGGGTTAAAAAACGGAAAAAGAAGGCGTCTTAAAGCTAGCACGTACATAGTGATTCACTGCATTAGCTCGCACATGCGCAGAAAGGTTCCATTTCCAGGGAACACACACTCCCTGCATTTTCTGTAATCATTTTCCAATTGGGAGAGTCCACAGCGGCGAGTTAAAGCGGATGACTAGTCAGGTACACTTCAAATAGCATCTGAATATCTGTAGCCGGGAAATTTTCTAAAACACACACCTTCGTTCTGTATACAGGCTTCTCTGGGTGTAAGTTTTAACTGTTTGTGTTTCTTTATCCTTATTTCACAGGAAAATCTTTTAACTCACTTACTTTACGATATTTAATTAAGTGCATATTTCACATTTACCTATAATTTATCAGTGATCCATTTTCTCTACTAAATGCCTAAGAAAGAAACGCTTGCGAAAAATCTGATGTGTTACACTCACATGACTTTCTCTACTCTTGTACTAACCATTCTTACAAACTCTTATTCCTATATCTTCTTCGTGTTAGTTGAGATAAACATTTGTACAAATTATCTTATTGCTTATTTCCTTGTAGGTACAAAGGGAATATTAGAGTACAGTAGCCTTTGTGCGATAATCAAATGCTTTAAAGCTTTGAGATTCCGTTCTCTGTGCACACTTAACATATAGAAAAATGAACAACGATGTTCCATTTTACGAAAGTTCTAAGTTTTCTGAAACTCACACACATCTCCGAAATGGTTCACCCTACAAGAAAATTTATTGAGACATAAATTGTGTATTTTAGCAAGATCTACATTTTTTGTATAGTATAATTTGGTCTATCTCTAACGGTTTACCAGTTATGCAAAAGTCATCCAGAGTAAACAACTACAGGGGCTATAGCCAGAAAATTCAAGATATACATTTCATTTGTCATAAAAATATCTCAAACTTATGACATTTTAATCAAAATCCTCAGAGCCATTTTCAAGAAAATCAAAATTTTCGAAAAATGTTCCATGTAAAGGGTAGTTTAGGGTGGGGCTATTTTCTTCAAAATCTTCGTGTCGTATCCTTGAAGTACATTAAACTTAGATACCAACTTTGGTTTTTAACCGACTTATGGTTTTTGAGTTATGTTGTCCACAGACAGACATAGATATAGCTGCAGCGAATGAGCCACTTTTTTCTTGTGACAAAGACGTAACAATTTAACAGCTAGCAGTGAAAGTTTAAATCTGAAGTTTTAATTTCTCTTACCGAGGTCTATTAACAGTTCCTTATTTTTCTCTTTTGCCTTCACCGAGAAACACACAAGCGGTGCTGCAGTCCCTTTGTGTTTCCACCTTTATTTCTCTTTGAGGTTAAAAGTACTTTATTCTCCCCCCCCCCCCCCCTTTGTAAAGAACCGACCAGGTCTTCAACTTGTGTTTGTTTTTCCGTTAAAAACCGCTGCTATGTTAAATTAAGGTAAACAAGTACGGTTATTTATGAGGATATTCAGAGCGAGGTTTGTATTACGTAAATCCGTGAAAAAGAAAAAAGTTTCACCCAGTTATTAAATGCGATATTACAACGTGTAACGTTAGGGACCGGAGTGTGATATTTGTACCACAAATGAAATGCAAAGAGAACAGAATCTCAAAGCTTTAAAATATTTTACTATTCCCCTTGTAGCTACAAGGAAATAAGCAATAAGATAATTTGTGCAAATGTTTATCTCAACTAACACGAAGATATAGGAATAAGAGTTTGTAAGAATGGTTAGTACAAGAGTAGAGAAAGTCATGTGAGTGCAACACTGCAGTTTTATTTTAGTTGTTCTCTGATTGTGTCATTCCTCACAAAATCTAAACGCTTTCCACCATTCCTTTATGGCTTCTGTTCGTTGCTCAGTTTTCGAAACCACGTGTCAATATTTCTACGGCCAACACTGTATAAAACTTTATCATAGTTTCATTTTGAACTTCATTCTTCAGAGTTCGTTTGAACATTCCACACATATTCTGAAATTTCTGTAATATTTGTTTTGTCTCTCTCTATCATCATAAACTGAAATATCAGATCCCAGACAATTAAAATATTGTACTTGTTCTATTGTTTTAATTTTATTATTTTTGATCTCATCTGATCCTTCCCAATAAAAGCCAGAGTGTTTCTTTTTCTGTTCAAATATTTAAGTTGTAGCTATTCATTATTTTTTCCAACTGATGCGCTGCTAATTAAAATATATTTTCATTTCCAGATTATATGATCGGCAAATAACATTGCGTCCAAGTTAGTATAATTAAGTTTAAAATTATTGCTCTACATTTGTCCAAATTCTCTTAGTGCTTATTTCCTTGTAGGTACAAGGGGAATATGGGAATATAATAGACTTTGAGTGATAGTCAAATCTTTTAAAGCTTTCAGATTCCGTTCTCTTTGCACACTTAACATATAAAAATGAACAGTGATGTTCTATTTCACGAAAGTTTTAAGTTTTCCAAAACTCACACACATGACAAGGAATATCTCCGAAATGGTATATCCTACAAGAAAATTTGTTGAGACATAAATTGTGTATTTTATCAAGATCTACATTTTTTGTATAGTATAATTTGGTCTATCTCTAACGGTTTACCAGTTATACAAAAGTCATTCAGAGTAAATACGACTACAGGGGCTATAGCCAGAAAATTCAAGGTATACATTTCATTTGTCTTAAAAATATCTCAAACATATGACGTTTTAATCAAAATCGTTAGAGCCGTTTTCAAGAAAATCAAAATTTTCGAAAAATTTTCCATTTAAAGGTTAGTTTAGGGTGGGGCTATTTTCTTCAAAATCTTCGTGTCGCATCCTTGAACGACATTAAACTTAAATACCAACTTTGGTTTTTAACCGACTTTTGGTTTTTGAGCTATGCTGTCCACAGACTGACAGACTGACAGACACACAGACACACAGACACACACACGGACCTTTTTCTAAAAATGCTTTTTTTGGATTCAGGGGGTCTCAAAACATATATTTTCGGTGAAATCTCGACATCGAAGTTTTGGGTGGAATACAATACTTCCCCTACTTACCAGTAGAGAAAGTAAAAATGAACAACGATGTTCTATTTCACGAAAGAAAAGTTTTCCGAAAGTCACACACATGACAAGGAATATCTCCGAAATGGTTCACCCTACAAGAAAACTTATTCAGACATAAATTGTGTATTTTAGCAAGATCTGCATTTTTGTATAGTATAATTTGGTCTATCTCTAACGGTTTACCAGTTATGCCAAAGTCGTTTAGAGTAAATACGACTACGGGGGCTATAGCCAGAAAATTCAAGATATACATTTCATTTGTCATAAAAATATATCAAACATATGACATTTTAATAAAAATCGTTAGAGCTATTTTCAAGAAAATCAAAATTTTCGAAACATTTTCCATGTAAAGGGTAGTTCAGGGTGGGGCTATTTTCTTCAAAATCTTCGTGTCGCATCCCTGAAAGACATTAAACTTAAATACCAACTTTAGTTTTAACCGACTTTTCGGTTTTTGAGTTATGCTGTCCACAGAGTAAAAGACACACACACGGACATCGAATTTTTGGGTGAAATACAATACTTCCTCTAGCTAATAGCAGAGAAAGTAAAAGGGGTAGGCGACAATGGGCAGATCTGATTTACTCCTAAATGTATTAATTCTGTTATTGTATCCTCTACCTATGCTGATGATGGTTCCTCTGGCAGCAAGGTGTTCTGGGTAAGAACAATACGACTCGCCCGTTTACATTTACTCGCTAGGGAAGTCAGTATTAAATAGACAGTAACCACATAGGTGAATACCAATTACATAACATGGCAGACAGCTCGTTTTAACACGCACAAGTAAGTACATTAATCCCAAGATCTGCACCGCGGTGTTCCCAGACGGAAACCAAAGCCCCCTTAAACCGTTTTACTTCACTTTGATCCATTCCCTGCTGGAACAATACAGTCGCCCTACTCAGCTAATCTTCTGGAGTACTCGGTCCAAGAGGAAAGGGTCTTCGCTTTCTTTTTTACCTCCATTCCTTCCCTATCTTGTCATTTTCTCTTGTTTGAATCTTCCATTTTGATTGGTACGCCCTTAGAGACAAAAGAACCGCTACAAGATTGTTATCGACCGCCTTCGCTGCGTGTAGCTTTATCTAACAATGTTTGATACTTGCTTCTCCCAAATTAACAGTTAATAGAAATACTGTTCCATAAGTTTTAGCACGATCTCTAAGGCAACTGCAGATGCGACTGCTAACACGTCAAAATACGTCATGTGCATCAAAAACTCAAATATCACAACGCTTTTACTATTTTATACATTATAATTGTCCAACAAGAAGAACAGATCATTATTACTTTCTCTATTGGAAGTATTGTATTCCACCCGAAAATTCGATGTCGAGATTTCACCGGAAATACATCTTTTGAGGCCCCGTGAATCCAAAAAAAGAAACATTTTTTGAAAAAGGTCTGTGTGTGCGTGTGTGTGTGTGTGTGTGTGTGTGTGTGTGTGTGTGTGTGTGGACAGTATAACTCAAAAACGAAAAGTCGGTTAAAAACCAAAGTTGGTAGTTAAGTTTAATATCTTTCAAGGATGCAACACGAAGATTTTGAAGAAAATGGCCCCACCCTAAACTACCCTTTATATGGAAAATTGTTCGAAAATTTTGATTTTCTTGAAAATGGCTCTAACGATTTTTACTAAAATGTCATATGTTTAAGATATTTTCATGACAAATGAAATGTATATCTTGAAGTTTCTGGCTATAGCCCCTGTAGTCGCATTTACTCTAGACGACTTTGGCATAGCTGGTAAACCGTTAGAGATAGACCAAATCTTACTATACAAAAAATGTAGATCTTGCTAAAATACACAATTTATGTCTCAATAAATTTTCTTGTAGGGTGAACCATTTCGGAGATATTCCTTGTTATGTGTGTGAGTTTCGGAAAACTTAGAACTTTCCTGAAATGGATCATCGTTGTTCATTTTTTTATATGTTAAGTGTGCAAAGAAAACGGAACCTCAGAGCTTTAAAACATTTGACTATCGCACAAACCCTACTGTATTCCCCTTGTACCTACAAGGAAATAAGCAATAAGATAATTTGTACAAATGTTTATCTCAACTAACACGAAGAAGATATAGGAATAAGAGTTTGTCAGAATGTTAGTACAAGAGTAGAGAAAGTCATGTGAGTGCAACACATCAGATTTTTTTTAAAGTAATTTCTATGCTCTGGCGGGTTTTGAAACCAAAGACAGAAACTGCAGCAAATGTCGGAAAAATTCTATGACCATAATCTTATATATTTAAATGACCAATTGTTGTATATATATTTAATTATTTATTCCGCGCAACTTGGAAACGGCTCTAACGATTTCGATCAAATTTTGTATTCAGAGAGAGCTTTGCTTTTTAAGTTCAGCTATATAGGTGTAATTCCCGACAAAACGCGATTTTGGATAAAAAAATTTTTTTTTAGTCCCGCTTCTACTGCGCATTTCTTGTGTGTGTGTGTGTGTGTGTGTGTGTGTGTGTGTGTGTGTGTGTGTGTGTGTGTGTGTGTGTGTGTGTGTGTGTTTGTGTATATATATATTTCCGGTATTTCAGAAACGACCCTAAAGATTTGATTAAATATTTGTATACATGCATATTACCTTCAGTGTTTTCTCTACTCACTTTTAGGTAACACATTCACATTTCTTTCTCTGCTCACTCTTCTATAAACAGTTTTCCATAAAAAAAACGTGATTTTGCACCAAGAAACATTTTTATTCGCACTTTTAAAATAAGTCATACCATGTTCTATATGTTTGAAATATAAATGCTATTACATTTACACTGTTTTTCCTCTCACTTTTAGGTAACACATCTCTTCCTCTACTCACTCTTCTACACAGTTCATGCAATTATCTGTATGTTTGAAATAGAGATACTACATATTACATTCACAGTGGTTTCTCTACTTACTTATAGCTATCATATTCACATCTCTTTCTGTATTATATTCATACTGGGCGAAAAGCGCTTCGCATGGAAGTGATGTGTTACACTCACATGACTTTCTCTACTCTTGTACTAACCCATTCTTAAAAACTCTTATTCCTATATCTTCTTCGTGTTAGTTGAGATGAACACTTGCAGAAATTACCTTATTGTTTATTGTAAAGGGTGGATTAGGTTAAAAAAAATTATTTTGTAGTTTAACGACGCAGTCAAATGCCAAGATTACATCAGCGTGTGCCGGAATTTTGTCCTACAGAAGTTCTTTTACATGCCAGTAAATCTACTGACATGGAGCTGTCGTTTTTATGTACACTTAAAACATCGATTTGGGCCGGATTTGAACCCGTGACTTTGGGATTAGTAGACAACCGTCTAACCAACTGAACCACACAGACCAACAGTTAAGGGTGGAGGAATTTTCTTCGAAATCTTCGTGTCGCATCCTTAAAACATAAATATAAATACCAAATTTGGTTTGTAACCGACTTTTCGTCATTGAGTTATGCTGCACACACACACACACACACACACACACACACACACACACACACACACACACACACACACACACACACACACACACACACACACACACACACACACACACACACACACACACACACACACACACACACACACACACACACACACACACACACACACACACACACACACACACACACACACACACACACACACACACACACACACACACACACACACACACACACACACACACACACACACACACACACACACACACACACACACACACACACACACACACACACACACACACACACACACACACACACACACACACACACACACACACACACACACACACACACACACACACACACACACACACACACACACACACACACACACACACACACACACACACACACACACACACACACACACACACACACACACACACACACACACACACACACACACACACACACACACACACACACACACACACACACACACACACACACACACACACACACACACACACACACACACACACACACACACACACACACACACACACACACACACACACACACACACACACACACACACACACACACACACACACACACACACACACACACACACACACACACACACACACACACACACACACACACACACACACACACACACACACACACACACACACACACACACACACACACACACACACACACACACACACACACACACACACACACACACACACACACACACACACACACACACACACACACACACCTATGGATTCGGTGAAATCTGGATACCGAATTTTTGGTTGGAATACAATACATCCTCTACTTTCTATACGTAGTACAGAAAGCAATGCGTAGTTTTTAAAAGCTGATACATGAAAATAGGATTACTGAGTAGAAAATCCCTACCATTAGTTAAACACATAACAGACGTTGAATTAATTGAACGTTTTTAAAACAGAGACTAAATTTGATAGCCAAAGGATAAACACAATGTCTATAAAAGCAAATCGTTTTGATGAACGCCAAACAAAATGCTTTCAGAAACGGATATTAAATTTTGTTTTTCCCTTTGAAGGTGGCAGACGGATCAATCAAATCTGCTACATTCGCAGTAATGAAAAACAAACGAAGAAGATGAAGATAATGGAGAAAAGCACAAACCGTGTTTCCGTGTTGAAGTGGGAATGGAAAATAAAGCGCCGTTAGCGCATACTTCCGTCTGAGTTTCACTACATCACCAGCACGGTACTAACAGGCTGCCTAATCTCACTAGTGTTAGCGCATACTTCCGTCTGACTTGCAGTACATCACCAGCACGGTACTAGCAGGCTGCCTAATATCACTAGGGTTAGGATACTTCCGCCTGAGTTTCAGTACATCACCAGCACGTTACTAGCAGGCTGCCTAATCTCACTAGTGTTAGCGCATACTTCCGTCTGACTTGCAGTACATCACCAGCACGGTACTAGCAGGCTGCCTAATCTCACTAGTGTTAGCGCATACTTCCGTCTGACTTGCAGTACATCACCAGCACGGTACTAGCAGGCTGCCTAATCTCACTAGTGTTAGCGCATACTTCCGTCTGACTTGCAGTACATCACCAGCACGGTACTAACAGGCTGCCTAATCTCACTAGTGTTACTACATACTTCCACCTGAGTTTCACTACATCACCAGCATGGTACTAGCAGGTTACCTAATCTCACTAGTGTTACTACATACTTCCACCTGAGTTTCACTACATCACCAGCATGGTACTAGCAGGTTACCTAATCTCACTAGTGTTACTACATACTTCCACCTGAGTTTCACTACATCACCAGCATGGTACTAGCAGGTTACCTAATCTCACTAGTGTTACTACATACTTCCACCTGAGTTTCACTACATCACCAGCA
Organism: Tenodera sinensis; assembly: GCA_030765045.1. Classification (NCBI taxonomy): domain Eukaryota; kingdom Metazoa; phylum Arthropoda; class Insecta; order Mantodea; family Mantidae; genus Tenodera; species Tenodera sinensis. The sequence goes on along the minus strand of CM060971.1, from coordinate 20,641,570 downwards.
TGGTACTAGCAGGTTACCTAATCTCACTAGTGTTACTACATACTTCCACCTGAGTTTCACTACATCACCAGCACGGTACTAGCAGGTTACCTAATCTCACTAGTTATACTACATACTTCCACCTGAGTTTCACTACATCACCAGCATGGTACTAGCAGGTTACCTAATCTCACTAGTTATACTACATACTTCCACCTGAGTTTCACTATATCACCAGCACGGTACTAGCAGGTTACCTAATCTCACTAGTGTTACTACATACTTCCACCTGAGTTTCACTACATCACCAGCACGGTACTAGCAGGTTACCTAATCTCACTAGTGTTACTACATACTTCCACCTGAGTTTCACTACATCACCAGCACGGTACTAGCAGGTTACCTAATCTCACTAATGTTACTACATACTTCCACCTGAGTTTCACTACATCACCAGCATGGTACTAGCAGGTTACCTAATCTCACTAGTGTTACTACATACTTCCACCTGAGTTTCACTACATCACCAGCATGGTACTAGCAGGTTACCTAATCTCACTAGTGTTACTACATACTTCCACCTGAGTTTCACTACATCACCAGCACGGTACTAGCAGGTTACCTAATCTCACTAGTGTTACTACATACTTCCACCTGAGTTTCACTACATCACCAGCACGGTACTAGCAGGTTACCTAATCTCACTAGTGTTACTACATACTTCCACCTGAGTTTCAGTACATCACCAGCACGGTACTAGCAGGTTACCTAATCTCACTAGTGTTACTACATACTTCCACCTGAGTTTCACTACATCACCAGCATGGTACTAGCAGGTTACCTAATCTCACTAGTGTTACTACATACTTCCACCTGAGTTTCAGTACATCACCAGCACGGTACTAGCAGGCTGCCTAATCTCACTAGTGTTACTACATACTTCCACCTGAGTTTCAGTACATCACCAGCATGGTACTAGCAGGTTACCTAATCTCACTAGTGTTACTACATACTTCCACCTGAGTTTCAGTACATCACCAGCACGGTACTAGCAGGTTACCTAATCTCACTAGTGTTACTACATACTTCCACCTGAGTTTCAGTACATCACCAGCACGGTACTAGCAGGCTGCCTAATCTCACTAGTGTTACTACATACTTCCACCTGAGTTTCAGTACATCACCAGCATGGTACTAGCAGGTTACCTAATCTCACTAGTGTTACTACATACTTCCACCTGAGTTTCACTACATCACCAGCATGGTACTAGCAGGTTACCTAATCTCACTAGTGTTACTACATACTTCCACCTGAGTTTCACTACATCACCAGCATGGTACTAGCAGGTTACCTAATCTCACTAGTGTTACTACATACTTCCACCTGAGTTTCACTACATCACCAGCACGGTACTAGCAGGTTACCTAATCTCACTAGTGTTACTACATACTTCCACCTGAGTTTCAGTACATCACCAGCACGGTACTAGCAGGTTACCTAATCTCACTAGTGTTACTACATACTTCCACCTGAGTTTCAGTACATCACCAGCATGGTACTAGCAGGTTACCTAATCTCACTAGTGTTACTACATACTTCCACCTGAGTTTCAGTACATCACCAGCACGGTACTAGCAGGCTGCCTAATCTCACTAGTGTTACTACATACTTCCACCTGAGTTTCAGTACATCACCAGCATGGTACTAGCAGGTTACCTAATCTCACTAGTGTTACTACATACTTCCACCTGAGTTTCACTACATCACCAGCATGGTACTAGCAGGTTACCTAATCTCACTAGTGTTACTACATACTTCCACCTGAGTTTCAGTACATCACCAGCACGGTACTAGCAGGCTGCCTAATCTCACTAGTGTTACTACATACTTCCACCTGAGTTTCACTACATCACCAGCACGGTACTAGCAGGCTGCCTAATCTCACTAGTGTTACTACATACTTCCACCTGAGGTTCACTACATCACCAGCATGGTACTAGCAGGTTACCTAATCTCACTAGTGTTACTACATACTTCCACCTGAGTTTCACTACATCACCAGCACGGTACTAGCAGGTTACCTAATCTCACTAGTGTTACTACATACTTCCACCTGAGTTTCACTATATCACCAGCACGGTACTAGCAGGTTACCATATCTCACTAGTGTTACTACATACTTCCACCTGAGTTTCACTATATCACCAGCACGGTACTAGCAGGTTACCATATCTCACTAGTGTTACTACATACTTCCACCTGAGTTTCACTACATCACCAGCACGGTACTAGCAGGTTACCTAATCTCACTAGTGTTACTACATACTTCCACCTGAGTTTCACTACATCACCAGCATGGTACTAGCAGGTTACCTAATCTCACTAGTGTTACTACATACTTCCACCTGAGTTTCACTACATCACCAGCACGGTACTAGCAGGTTACCTAATCTCACTAGTGTTACTACATACTTCCACCTGAGTTTCACTACATCACCAGCACGGTACTAGCAGGTTACCTAATCTCACTAGTGTTACTACATACTTCCACCTGAGTTTCAGTACATCACCAGCACGGTACTAGCAGGTTACCTAATCTCACTAGTGTTACTACATACTTCCACCTGAGTTTCACTACATCACCAGCACGGTACTAGCAGGTTACCTAATCTCACTAGTGTTACTACATACTTCCACCTGAGTTTCACTACATCACCAGCACGGTACTAGCAGACTGCCTAATCTCACTTGGGTTAGTGCATACTTCCGTCTGACTTTCAGTACATCACCAGCATGGTACTAGCAGGTTACCTAATCTCACTAGTGTTACTACATACTTCCGTCTGACTTTCAGTACATCACCAGCATGGTACTAGCAGGCTGCCTAATCTCACTAGGGTTAGCGCATACTTCCGTCTGACTCTCAGTACATGACCAGCACGGTACTAGCAGGCTGCCTAATCTCACTAGTTTTAGCGCATACTTCCGTCTGACTTGCAGTACATCACCAGCACGGTACTATCAGGCTGCCTAATCTCACTAGGGTTAGCGCATACTTCCGTCTGACTTTCAGTACATCACCAGCATGGTACTACCAGGCTGCCTAGTCTCACTAAGGTTAGCGCTTACTTCCGTCTGACTTTCAGTACATCACCATCACGGTACTAGCAGGCTGCCTAATCTCACTAGGGTTAGCACATGCTTCAACCTGAGTTTCAGTACATCACCAGCACGGTACTAGCAGACTGCCTAAACTGACTAGAGTTAGCACATACTTCCACCTGAGTTTCACTACATCACCAGCATGGTACTAGCAGGTTACCTAATCTCACTAGGGTTAGCACATACTTCCACCTGAGTTTCACTACATCACCAGCACGGTACTAGCAGGTTACCTAATCTCACTAGTGTTACTACATACTTCCGCATGAGTTTAGGTACACCACCAGCATGGTACCATCAGGCTGCCTAATCTCACTAGGGTTAGCACACTTCCGCCTGAGTTTCAGTACATCACCAGCACGGTACTAGCAGGGTACCTAATCTCACTAGAGTTAGCACATACTTCCACTTGGGTGTCATACAGCAGGTACAGCACCACAATGTTGTTAACAGGCTGCCTAATCTTAGAAATGGAACGTTTGAAAATGAATTCCAATGTAACTATTACGTTCAATGAATATAATCTTACTGAGACAATATCGTACCTGGCGATATTTTACAAACAACCAGTCTATATACAGAAATCCTAGAGTTCAACACGTGTCTTATTCCATTTGATTGATATAAGTCTTATTAAATATTTGTAGAAATGTACTTGATACATGGTTTCTTGTAGGTACAATGGTATAAGGAGAGTACAGTAAGCTTAAGGAATGGTCAAATCATTGAAGAGCTAGGTGATATATGATGGCTTTAAAATAGCGTTTCCCATACAGGACCAAGAGAAAAACAATGAATAAGGACTTCCTATCTAAGAAAAGCGTACTTCTTTATAGTTTAGTACAACCGTTAAGTGTTAGAAGTTCCAGAGCCAGATCTACATTTATTTTGCACAAAAATCTCAAACATTTTTAAAACATTAAACATTTTCGGCAAAATTTCCATGTAAAGGGTAGTTTGGGTAAGAAATTTTGTTCAAAATCTTCGGCTGCGTCCTTAAAAGGTATCAAACTTAATTAACAATTTTAATTTTAATCACTTTTCGTTTTTGAGTAATGCTGTTCACAAAACGTATATTTCTTGTAAAGTCTCGATATCGAAATCTTAGGAAAATGCAATATTTTCCGTAGTATACGTAGTAGAGAGTAGAATATGATGAACCAGTTAGAAACACGAGCATTAACAATATCAGTTGATGAAGAAAAACCATAAAAATAACTTGAAACCAGCAAAGAAACGAAGCCAGGCCTTGAAAAGGAAACAAGAAAATGGGTGAAGGGAAGCAGAAAAGTAATCTATGGGAATCTAGGGTGAAACAGCTGCAAATATAAAAAGAGAGAGGAAAGAGTACAAAACATAAATTTGAGGTAGATCCAGGATGTGCATTAACAAAGGTCAGGTGCACCCAAAAGATGTTTGTAGTTTGGTTATAAAAGACAACGTCGAAGGAAAATATTAACTACACATAAATTACTGCAAGAAGGGAAAACAATTTAGATGCAGCATGCAAATTTTATGCATGTACTCACAAGAAATTCTCTAGCCAGTCTTCTTCAAAATATTCCTAACCCTTCCAGAGTTAACGATTCCCAATGGAGTCATTTATATTGTAACAAAACGGCAAAACTCTAGTCGAATTACTTTTTCTCAGCTTATTTCCTTCCGAAACTGAATACACAGAAACACATTTCGCTTTCACTGACGTTACCACAGTCTACAGTCCTTCGTGAAGTTATCGCACACAACTGTTTTCTTCTCGTAAACTTGACTCACTCCTTTCTGTCTTTATTTGCTTTCTCGTCTCTCAAACACTTGACTAGGACATACAATCACTAAAAACTCGGTAACTACTTGGCCATCTTCCTGCACGACGAAACCGCGCGCGCACACACGCACTCACAAACACTAAAACTAAAAGCTGAACTGACTCACACCCGCCCTCTTGCCTCCTTATATAGCGGGAATGACGTAACATGACATTTACTCGAACTTTCCAAAACACGCCGAGCGCCCAACACTTCCCGAATGATCTCGAAAACCCCTTTTGGTTCTGCCGCTCGGAATAGCCAGTGTGACCTAAACCACCTTTGACACAGGCACCACCACTGGAGTGCGACAACCCGGCCCCAACCGTAGTTTCTGTTACTCCGCGGCTGGCGTGACGCTATATTATGAAATTTTCAAAGTACTTTAATAATTTTTTCTGTTATACTCTTGCTATACTTGCTTTAACCGTTAAAACATTTACATTTAAGACGTTTCCAATTGCAAAATATTACATTTTTACAATTTTCATTGTATTGAATTTTTTTCTTTCTCTACTACTAAGTAGAGCAAGTATTGTATTCCACCCAAAAATTTGATGCAGAGATCTCACCTAAAATATATGTTTTGAGGCCCCCTGAAAACAAAAAGTGCATTTTTAGAAAAAGGTCCGCGTGTGTGTCAGTCCGTGGACGGCATAACTGAAAAACGAAAACTCGGTTAGAAACCAAAGTTGGTATTTAAGTTTAATGTCTTTTAAGGATGCGACACGAATATTTTGAAGAAAATTCCTTCACCCTAAACTACACTTTACATGGAACATTTTTCGAAAAGTTTGATTTTCTTGAAAATGGCTCTAACGATTTTGATTAAAATGTCATATTTTTAAGATATTTTTTATGATAAATGAAATGTTTATCTTGAATTTTCTGGCTATAGCCCCTGTAGTCGTATTTACTCTGGACGACTTTTGCATAACTCGTAAACCGTTAGAGATAGACCAAATCATACTATACAAAAAATGTAGATCTTGCTAAAATACACAATTTATGTCTCAATAAATTTTCTTGTAGAGTGAACCATTTCGGAGATATTCCTTTTTATGTGTGTGAGTTTCGGAAAACATGGAACTATCGTGAAATGGAACATCGTTGTCCATTTTTTATATGTTAAGAGTGCAAAGACAACAGAACCTCAAAGCTTTAAAAAATTTGAGTATCGCACAAAGCCTACTGTATTCTAATATTCCCCTTGTACCTACAAGGAAATAAGCAATAAGATAAGTTATACAAATGTTTACCTCAACTAACACGAAGAAGATATAGGAATAAGGGTTTGTAAGAATGGTTAGTACAAGAGTAGAGAAAGTCATGTGAATGTTTTTCTCACGAAGGACATTTAAGCCAACCTGCTGCTTGGCTTCACGTCTTGCTTGATAAGGAAGAAAATGAGAAAAAGTAAACGACGAGTGAAGAGAAGCAGAGATTAGTAAACGAAAGCGGTAAAACAGAGGAGCAGGAAAGTTAGTTGAGGTTAAAGTGAGGTGTAGTTATTAAATCAGTCGCAAGTTAAGGCAGGCAGACTAGACAGCATTTGTCAAAAGTTTACCAACTCTTGCTGGCTTCTTATCCACAGGACTTCCCTCTGGTACGACAGAGATACGTAACTTCCACCTCACCACAAGCTTAGAGCGCCACTTACCACTTGCTGCCTTCAAATACCCACTTCATCTGCACTAAAACTCGCATTATTCTCTGCTCCAGCATGCTGTGTGCGTTTTAGCAAGATCTGCATATTTTGTATGCTAACATTTTGTCTATCTCTTGCGGTTTACGAGTAATTCATAAATCATCCAGAGTAAACAGGAATACATAGACTATAGCCAGAAATATACGTTTCACGTGTCATACAAATATCTCAAACATATGACATTTTATTCAAAGTCGTTAAAACGCATTTTCAAGAAAATCAAAATTTTCCAAAAATTCGCCATGAAAAGGGTAGTTTAAGTTGCGGCTTTTTTCTTCACAATCTTCGTGTCGCATCCTTAAAAGACATTACACTTAAATACCAACTTTAGTTTCTAACCGACTTTTCGTGTTTGAGTTATGCTTTCCACAAACTGACAGACAGGGGGTCTCAAAACATACATTTCCAGTGAAACCTTGACATCGAGTTTTTTGGCGGAATACAATACTTCTACTTAACAGTACAGAAAGTAAAAATCGGTTAGAAATCAGGGTTGGAATTTAAGTTTAATATCTTTCAAGGATGCAACACGAAGACTGTAGAAAATTCCTCAAACCTAAACCACTCTTAACATACAAAATTTTTCAAACATTTTGACTTTCTCAAAAATGGTTCCAAATTTATGATTAAGAGGTGAAATCAAAACTGAAAAACTAAATTCCATAGCTGGTATTTGAACCACGGATCTTCCTCTTATCGAGCTGCTGCTTTAACCACTAAGCTACCATGGCCAACTTGCCAGTAGGACACTAGATTCCCCAGCTGATTCGTACTTTCCCGTTTAGACCACAAGGGAATCTCACATCAGAGATAAGTACCCCAAGGGCGACTTACAAATTGTAAGTACTTTATGTCCCGGGTTTAAGTAACCTTTATAATTAGACAATTTATGTCTTAATGAAACATTTTAGAGTGAACAATTCCGAAGACATTCCTTGTTATTTGTGTTAGGTTTGGATTACTTCAACCTTCAAGTGGAATATCATTATTCATTTTTATATGTTAACCGTGCAAAGAGAAGGGAATCTAATTTGACTATCGCTCAAAGCCTACTGTATTGCCATATTCCCCTTGTACCTACAAGGAAATAAGCAATAAGATAATTTGTACAAATGTTTATCTCAACTAACACGAAGAAGATATAGGAATAAGAGTTTGTAAGAATGGTTAGTACAAGAGTAGAGAAAGTCATGTGAGTGCAACACAACAGAATTGCAGGTACATATGTAGCACGGACAAGTTGTTCTTTGTAATTCTAGAAGCAGAGTAATATAATGTTAGTTTGTATGGTCGTGCCGACACGTCATTTCCGGGAGTGTCTAGTCCCTGGGTCATAGACGCAATGCAGTGCAGGAAATGGACCACCAAAAGAACACAGAAAGATAAAGGGGACTAAGGAAGGTCAGTGTAACATGTAGGGGTTGAAACCTTACAACTATAAGGGAGATGGTTTCATGGTAACGTGTGAGTCTCGCATTCGACAGCTCCTAGATTCAATTCCCGTCCGGCCGGTCATGGCTTTTTCGTGATTTCCCCGGGTCGGTAGGGTTAGTTTACTTATATCACGAATTTACAGTCCATTTCCATCTATTTAGACTTACGTTGTGGATTGTGTATATCTGAAAGCTTTGAAGCTTATGAGTAATTGTAGTGTGGAATTCAGGAGTTAAAGAACATTGTGAAATATCTAAGGAATCATAAACAATACGGCCTGAAAACTAAAGAGAGATCACCTTATTATGTGCTGCCTAGGGAATATATGCCAAAATAACCAGCATATGATTAAATAATATAACAGCTGCAATACTCCTAGAAGAACAAACGTGTTTTTAAAAGCAAAAGAGGCACTTGATAATATTTTTACTGTGAAACAAATTATAGGAAGAAAAGTAGATATACACGGACTATAGGGTTTGGCATTTAAAACCTAACGGCGTTTCGCCTCTCCCGCGACTTTGCTAGAGGCCACTACTGTGCGCGTGGTTAGTCGGTACTGGGCCTCTGAAAATCCACATCGCGTGCTAGAAATCCCTCACTATGATCGGGAAGTTGGAGTTTGCGTTAGACGCATAAGCGGTCCAATATTCCACGAGCAGACTGTAAGTGCAGAGAAATATCGAAATTACATTTTGACCCAATTTTATCGTGAACTGACACAAGAAGAGAAATCGTATGAGAGTTTCAACAAGATTCTGCTACTGCCTATACAGTCCATGAATAAAATTAGGGAAGTGTTTGAAAATAGTGCTGGTGTATAAGCCCTCCCCTCTCGCACCCCCGATCTAACAGTGTGTGGGGTAGTAACCTGAAAGACAAACTTTACGAGACAAATCCTGTGCGTCCGTTAGGTTTTAAATGAAGAACCCTGTATTCATTGACCATGTGTGTACACTGATACAAAAATAAAATAATTAAAAAACGAAAGAGAACCATTGACAGATACTGGTGACGTAAGATAAGGTTGTCACTTGTGAACTGCACTTTTAAATTTTTATATTGACGAGACAGAAACAATTTGGTCAAATAAAGTTAAAACTGATATTTTATTTTTGTGTGGAATGCACTAAAGTTTTTGAAATATCAGCAAGGAAGATGAAAACGGTGTTGAAGAATTGTCAAGTCCAAACAAATTCCATCTCGCCAATGTGAACCACAACTTTGTAACGTTATTATGGTCTAGTTGCTGGTGTAACATTTTCCCTGTGTTCCTCCTGTGACTCACGTTGCATTTTTCCTACTCACTCTTTTCTTTATTTTTCTTTCCATCTCCTTAGAATTATATGACCTCAATCTTGTTTTTGACCCAAATTTACCGGTGTCTGGTCTGACAGAAGCTAGTTCCTGCATTCGTCTGTTTTTACCTCGCCCATGATTGCTCGTTGTTCGTCTATAGTTCACTTCTACAAATAGATAGTTGACCCTTCCATTCACCAACCTTATGTGCTTATTCCCACAGGTATAGCTCCGATAAGTACTGATATTGGCCAGGTTTGTAAAAGAAAGGAAAAATCTATAACACAGCGCACAGTCTTCATGGACAAGTTATCTTCTTAGTTTTTAGTCATAATTTAGTGCACGAACGTAATTTAGCTTATTTAAGATTACCGCTGTTTTAAAAGAATAAAATATAAAATACTAAATGCACAATTTACTCGGCATTTCTTCCATATACCATATTTCTACTTCTTTTTGGAAAAGTAACACAATTGACACTGGTACTGCCATCTGCTGGTGAAACAGGTACTTGAAATAGTTCAGTGTTGTGTATGAACTACGAACACAGTCCGAGGTTTAATTTCACTCGTTCCGTTTGTACACACGAAGCCAATCAGAAATCATATGTGACATAGAAATTAGTTTTCTCCTTCATAGATGAACACATTTTTTGGACATACTGACATTGCAAGTAAATGAATTTTCCCATAGTCATACCTACCAACTCCACCCTGACATTAGCAAGGTATCCTTTTATCAACGTCCAGCAAGATAAGGGAAAACTATCCGTGTAATTCACTCTAAGCGAAATTCGAACTCGCGACCTTTTGGACGTGAAATAGACACGCTACCACCACGCTGCACAAGTGAGTCACCAAGGGGTGTGAGGTACCTTATGCCCACCTTGTGTAATTTATGAAATTCCGTTTTTTTTTCTTCTCTTTTTACTGAAGACATGTCGTTAATACGTGTTTTCAATCGCTGTTTCTAACACTGAATCACGTAATTGTTTCAAAGTTTGCATAGTTGGTCTGTCTGAGAAACAATGAAAGGTCAAGCTGTTCATAAAGTACTGCTCCGTCACGATTCACGTAAAAAAGGAATAGTTAAACAGTGTTAAATTTTACCTTCATAAAAATGACAGGATTTAATACTCAACTTTAAAATACATCTGTTTTACACCTAACCCCCTATACTACCTACTTTTAAGGCTTAGGCCTCTAGCACAAACTTAATATTTTTATTAATACAGATATAAAATATAATCAAAACTACTTGTTCATTTTTACTTTCTCTACCACTAAGGAGAGAAAGTATTGTATTTCACCCTAAAATTCGATGTCAAGATTTCACCGGAAGTATGTTTTGAGGCCCCCTGAATCCCAAAAAAAGCATTTTTACAAGAAGGTGCGTGTGTCTGTGTGTGTCTGTCAGTCTGTGGACAGCATAACTCGAAAATGAAAAGTAGGTTAAAGACCAAAGTAAGTAACTAAGTTTAGTGTCTTTCAGGGATGCGACACAAAGATTCTGAAGAAAATTGCCCCACCCTAAACTACCCTTTACATGGAAAATTTTTCGAACATTTTGATTTTCTTGAAAATGGCTCTAACGATTTTGATTAAAATCGCCATATGTTTTGAGATATTTTTATGACAAATGAAATGCATATCTTGAATTTTCTGGCTATAGCCCCTGTAGTCGTATTTACTCTGGACGACTTTTGCATAACTGGTAAACCGTTAGAGATAGACCAAATTATACTATACAAAAAATGTTGTTGTTAGCTAATGCTGGATTTCTGACAATGAAGTCATTAATCCTCTTGCTCTCCAATATTTTTCACTGATAGCAATAGCAGTAATAGTAACCGCTTTTTAGAGAGCACCATATTTTTATGTTTTGGCAGTTACATCACTCTCTCACAACCCCCAGAATGTCTGGAGGATCACACCTGTCGTTGGTTTACGGGTCTCACCGACCTGACCGGGAGAGTTATCAAAATAAATTCACCGACCATATCCTCTGATTACCAATCAGAGGACGTATTACATGCCATGACAGGTCAGCATGTTAAGGGTTAAGATTTTATAGAGAAATTAGAGAAATGGAGAGGTTGGAAAAATAAAGACTCCCTAGCCCTTAGGAACCCTAATAGCATCAGGGTCGGAAGAGAACAAGAGATGACCAAGGTAAGGTCAGATAGAAAAGTTACAGTGAGGAGCAAAACACCAGTAAGTGGAAGTAATGTTCTGCTCAGCTTGGGTACCTTGTGGTCGCCATCCACATATCCCCTAGACGGAGACCCCTGAGTCAATACAAAAAATGTAGATCTTGCTAAAATACACAATTTATGTCTCAATAAATTTTCTTGTAGGGTGAACCATTTCGGAGATATTCCTTGTTACTTGTGTCAGTTTCGGGAAACTTAAAACTTTCGTGAAATGGAACATCGTTGTTTATTTTTTATATGTTAAGCGTGCAAAGAGAACGGGATCTCAAAGCTTTAAAACATTTGACTATCGCACAAAGTCTATTGTATTCCCATATTCCTCTTGTACCTACAAGGAAATAAGCAATAAGATAATTTGTACAAATGTTTATCTCAACTAACATGAAGAAGATATAGGAATAAGAGTTTGTAAGAATGGTTAGTACAAGAGTAGAGAAAGTCATGTGAGTGTAACACGTATGGAGGTGCAGGTTTACTGGTAATTACTGTGACCTGGTAGCTGACAGTTTCTTAAACAAAAGCCTGTAACACGTTCATACGTCACTGTGACAATTTCCCAATGGGGCATGTTGTGACAGTTCACTTTGAGACAAAGGGAAACGAACCCTCTTTTCCTGTCAGCCAAACAACCTTTTCACAAATTCTCCTCGTTGACACGTGTACGTACGGGTCGCGTGCAACTGACGGCGTCACTGGCGATCGAGAGTCATTTGTTTCCCTTAACAACTTAATTAAATCTAATATTAATAATGAAGCAGGAGAAAGGTGCCTAACGCACTGTTAAAGATTATTACGTACTTTCCGTACTGCGTATAAGAAAATACAACAGCACAATCTGATGTGTTGCACTCACATGACTTTCTCTACCCTTACACCCACACTCATTCCTCTATCTCAGCGGGGCTCAACCGTAGGCAGGCAAGGTGAGGTTAATCACCGCCTTCCACTCGCTGGGACAGAATTACACATTTATTCGTGGTTACTGACTTCCAGTGGCGGCACGTTCTTACGTACAGAAAATCAAAGGCATATTCTACCCCTGATAAACCCACGATGTTTCTGATGATTACTTTTTGGCACGATTTACGTTTTAGCTCTTCAATATTTTGTGCAAAAGATGAAGTGCACAGTCTTAAAAGATGCGCAAGGTGATTTTCACTATGTTTCCGTGATAGTTCAGAACATTTTACTGTCGTGGAATTCTGCAATGCAAGTAGTTTCATATTTTATGGAAGCTTCAAAAGTGCAAAATAATTGGATTTTGGCTTCAAATGCTATAAGTCTACAAATTGTGAAGGAATTATCGCACATTTGCTTCAAAGTTTTGTTGTATTTTTCCAGCACAATAACGTTTATCTTGAACAGGCAACGTATTTGTCCTAAAACTGAATTGTGGGTACTACTCCGTACCATCCGCCTCTGATAGCAGCTCAGGTTTTGCTTGCCTTGGGCAGACGAGGGGGCAAATAGCATGTATTGAGGACCCTTGCTCTATCTATTTAATATTAATCGATATAAGCATTCGTAGAAATGATCTTATTGCTTATTTCCTTATAGGTACAAGGGGAATATTAGAATACATTAGGTTTTAAGCGATAGTGAAGTGTTTTAAGATGACCAAAAAAGAAGTAAATCATTTCGGAGGTATTCCCTCTTATTTCTCAGAATTTTACAACACTTATAGACTGTTATCAAATGGAAAGTCGATATTAGTTTCTTTTTTAATTTTGATCATGCAAAGAACGGAATTTTAAAGAGATTTTATAGCACTCGGACTACCACTTAACGTACTGTATACCCCTTGTAGCTACAAGAAGGTTAAAATATAAATGTTGTTTATTTACATGAATTATATCAGAGGTATAATTTAAACTTATGTATGTTAGTAGGAATTCACCAATTAATACAAAATCTTTTCCAGATTTAATGTAGTTCAGTGGACAAATATTACACAAATAAATTAGTTACAAGTATTTTCAATTGAATACTTTTACAAATGTTAGCTGAAACATTTTTTCTGTGTTAGTTGCGACGCAGGGTAGGCTCGCGAACCACTAGGTGCGCACCGGTGGAACGTATTTGCAATATCTCAAGGAGTGTGACGTCATGAGCCACAGTATGACGTGCTCGATCTTTATTGGAAGGTGAAATCTCCGTTAGGAAATTTGACGTAAAATTGTGCGCCCCTGGAGATCGTTCATATACCAACCTCCCTCATTTTCTGAGTAAGTAAACAGAAATGGAGAGTGAGTGTTTACCATCTCGAAAAATTAAGTGGGCTGGTAGTAATGCTGCACAAAGGTAGGTAAGGGTTTTCAAAAACGCAAAGTAGCGCGCAATAAAAGCCAGGGTTTGTTCTGCAGGTAACAGCACTTGTAGGGCGAGGTCATTACAGCGTTAAGGCAAGCAACAATGCTCTTCATTATGTACTGACGTCATTTCATTTCGTTTCCCTCCCTTCGTGAGTCATTAAAACAAAAATGCTCCTGCGTCATTATTTGGTTTGGTTCGGGTATTGATTTACTTCGGGCTGAACAGGTAACAGTTACTTCTCTAACACTCTTCTACATTTGTACCAACAACCAACCAGTATATCTCACATTCATACAACTTTCTCAACTCATCTGTATACGGGGTGTACCTAAAACACAGTATGTGTGCGGGATGGCAAACTGGTCGCGTCAATGTTTCATAACCACATTCCTGCGCATGCGCCAAATTGCTCCACATAGTTACGTTTTAACAGCAATGGGACACCTACCAGTAAACAGCTGACACGAGCTCCAGCACACTGATGTAAATGTGTGGAATCACTTCAACGTCGCGTATTCAAATCGTTGGATTGGTAGAGCTGGACCAGTTTTATGGCCGTGCTGGTAGCTCACCACCGCCAATATAGGCTCTGCAATGACGTAGGAGGTACACAGTTCGAAGCCCGTTTGTAATGTAGATAGCTCGATGTTGGGTTTATTGACGAAATGTGATGTGTTGCACTCACATGACTTTCTCTACCCTTACAAACTCTCATTCCTCTATCTTCACGTTAGCCGAGATGCATTTGGACATAGCTTTTTTGTATACTAAGATTTGGTCTATCTCTTATGGTTTGCCAGTTATGCGAAAGTCATCCAGAGTAAACAGGACTACAAGGGCTATAGTCATAAAAATCAAAATATACATTTTATTTGCTATAAAATAGGTTTAAACGTATGGCATTTTAATAAAAATCGTTTACGAGAAAAACATTTTAAAAATATTTTCTATCTAAAGGTAGTTTATGGTGGTGGAGTGTTCTTCAAAATCTTCACACACATACAGACACCCCAAAGGAGCAAGAGTATGTAGTATTTTGAAGGAGAACTGCAGGGTTAAAAGATGCAATATAATCGTTTTTGATTTTGCTTTTCACTAACATTTTGATATATCTCAGTGTTTTAAAGGAAATTAGTTGAATGTGGTCTATCGTGCCCAGATGGGGACATTGTTGATGTTAACCGGCACACTGGTATAGTTACCGAAGGAGCGCTATAATGCACCTTTATGAACCCCTGATGTTTAGGCAACTTCTCTGTCTCGGCGGTGTGACGGGACCATACTTTCATCTTGCAGGAGTAGATCGGCCTGCTCCATATTCACGTGAACTACACAAGTTGGAGGTGTTTAAACCACAAACCTGATTCTTTAAAACCTCTGTGCTCCTTATAAAATTTCTGCACAGTTCCCTAGAAGATTTTACTACTCTTAGAAATTTAATTTCCCAAATTATCCATGTTAATGGCCCACAACTGCACTTATATTCACAGAAATGGAAGCTAAATATCACCAGATTCGTCTCTAATCGTCTGGGCGCCACTCAACGATCTTAAACATTTTCAAAATGTTATGGAAGTTATAGAAAATAAATAAGATGCAAAACAAAACATCCCAAAAATGCATATTTGGTCATTAAGAGCTTCCAATAACCATCGCTTCAGAATATGATATGAAATAAATAGATCATATATGGATATTTTATTAAAATGCAGTAACTATATTAACACTTATATTGTTACAACTGACAAGTCCAGTTATTTTTATGTCACTTTATTTCCCTTAAAACTGAATCAGAGTTAATAACTCTTACCACAGAACTCGCAGTTTCTCTGTTCTATCATAACCTAGACATAAACACAGCCTGCTCTGACAGTTGACTACTCATTCACGCAGCAACAAACTCACTAAAAACTGATCCTGACAATCAAATCACTAAGGCAAGTCCAACACTGACTTCCTTATCCGTGCCGACTCGCTTATATAGCTGAAAATTAGGTACCGTCGATTGTGTGAAAATTAACCAAGATTTTGTAAGAACAGTTAGTGCACGAGAAAGTCATGTGACTGCAACAAATCAGATTTTTACTTTCTCTAGTAGTGTTCCACCCAAAAATTCGATGTCGAGATTTCACCGGAAATATGTTTTCAGACCCCCTGAATCCAAAAAAAGACATTTTTAGAAAAAGGTCCATCTGTCAGTCTGTGGACAACATAACTCAAAAACAAAAAGTCGGTTAAAAGCCAAACTTGGTATTTAAGTTTAATGTCTTTCAAGAATACGATACGAAGATTTTGAAGAAAATAGCCCCACCCTAAACTACCCTTTACATGGAACATTTTTCAAAAATTTCTATTTTCTTGAAAATGGCTCTAACGATTTTTATTAAAATGTCATATGTTTGAGATATTTTTATGACAAATGAAATGTATATCTTGAATTTTCTAGCTATAGCTCCTGTAGTTGTATTTACTCTGGACGAATTTTGCGTAATTGGTAAACCGTTAGAGATAGACCAAATTATACTATACAAAAAATGTAGATCTTGCTAAAATACACAATTTATGTCTCAATAAATTTTCTTGTAGGGTGAACCATTTCGGAGATATTCCTTGTTATGTGTGGGAGTTTCGGAAAACTCAAAAACTTTCGTAAAACGGAACATCGTTGTTCATTTTCTATGTTAAGTGTGCAAAGAGAACGGAATCTCAAAGCTTTAAACGATTTGACTATCACTCAAAGCCTACTGTATTCTAATATTCCCCTTGTACCTACAAGGAAAAAAGCAATAAGATAATTTGTACAAATGTTTATCTCAACTAACACGAAGAAGGTATAGGAATAAGAGTTTGTAAGAATGGTTAGTACAAGAGTAGAGAAAGTCATGTGAGTTCAACACATCAGGTTTTCTAATTGTGGTTCAAAATTTTCTTTGATTCAGGCGACCTGAAAATTTGTGTTTTCTGTGGAATGCGAATGTAGAGTTATTTACTATAATATAGAAATAGGGGCCATTCGATTTAATGAGTTAGCAGATTTACATTTGTGAATCAACTGTGAATTGTGGTTCAGTTTTAAGGGAAATAAAGTGACACTAAGAACTTTGACTTGTGATTCTTTGCTCTGCCACAGACAAGCGGTAGAAATGAAGAGAGTACAAGAGATGATGATACGATTTTAATGTGGTGATAGTAAGGTTGCATACTTACAGGCGACGTGCATGTATTTGCCGACCATTCCCGTGTCGAAGGTTGGTGCATCAGCGGACACTTCACAACGGTACTTCCCAGCAAGTTCCAACTGAACATCTTGTAACACGACCTGGTTCGCTCCAGATCTGCTCACCTGGAACACAACCAGCATTGCCAACCTTAGACATGAACACCAACTTCGTGAAACTGAATCACAATACAAATAGACTTCACACATTATATTGGCACCCTAGGGCTGACGCGACACACATACAAAATTTTGTTTGTAAAATAGAATACCTCGTTAAGTACAGAAACTAAAAGAGGTGTTTGAAATACTGAGAGAGCAGAAACTCTCCGAACGGACAGCACCCGCTTCCTCGGCACTCGTTGGCGTCGCCGCTATCATAGAAAGGCTCACGTAAGACCATTCAACATACTTAAAATTAGTTCTAATTGAGTCAGTCAGTGCGAGAAAGGTGTGTGTGTGATACGTCGCGTCGAAATACAGAAGATTTAATGAGTTTCGAACGATTGTATCATCGGAGTTAATGTATGGGAGACAGAAACCGTAGAAAGACATCGAAAGGATTGAGTCAAGGATACGAGAAGTAAACAGTTGGAGTTGTGATATCAAGAAAGGCTAAAGATTGCGTTAACATCACAGAAACAGAACTTTATATATGTGAAAAAGTTTAGAAAACAATAAAGTAATAGAAAAGTAACTGGATTAGTCACTTTATGATACGATATGGTGTCAGAGCTGGTATTCGTTAAGCTGTCGTTTTGTTACAGTACAGAATACAAATGAGACCATTTTAGTTGCATGAGAATTTTCTTGTTTCAGCATATTATAGCTCTTGGGCTCTGAAGATATCGAAACATGTCGTTATTGGAAACACTCATAGGAGACGGGGTGGTATGTGTAACAGAATTAGCCCCATGTACTGTATAATTCCTTTCTAAGCCATTAGACACCTGGCGAGTAAATTCTGTTGTCCCAGCAATAAATTCGTACTTGAGTGTGTGACGTATTTACGACAGGTTTGGCGGTTTGCTGTTACGTCCATTCTCATTAACGGACAAGTCTGTCAGGGTTCGAACTCATGACATCATTAGTTCGACGCTGCTTAGCTAAATACCCTTCTCAGTGGTTGTGGAGAAAAGGCTGGGTGTGTCGGAAGATGTATGCGTGTGTCCAATAACACGGCTATCCACCTGGATATGTCTATGTGTCTGTCTGTCTGTCTGTCTGTCTGTCTGTCTGTCTGTCTGTCTGTCTGTTAGAGACGATATCCTCTCACACAACACATACGTCGCATTCTGTTACACACGTCCGCACTTCCTGTCTAATGTTACCATACAAAATACATAGAAAGAAGCAAAATTAAAAAATCTGATGTGTTACACTCACATGACTTTCTCTACTCTTGTACTAACCATTCTTACAAACTCTTACTCCTATATCTTCTTCGTGTTAAGATAAATATTTGTATAACTTATCTTTTTGCTTATTTCCTTGTAGGTACAAGGGGAATATTAGAATACACTAGGCTTTGTGCGATAGTCAAATGTTTCAAAGCTTAGACATTCTGTTCTCTTTGCACACTTAACATATAAAAAATGAACAACGATGATCCTTTTCACGAAAGTTCTGTTTTCCGAAACTCACACACATAACAACGAATATCTCCGAAACGGTCCACCCTACAAGAAAATTTATTGAGACATAAATTGTGTATTTTACCAAGATCTACATTTTTTGTATAGTATGATTTGATCTATCTCTAACGGTTTACCAGTTATGCAAAAGTCGTCCAGAGTAAATACGACTACAGGGGCTATAGCCAGAAAATTCAAGATATACATTTCATTTGCCATCAAAATATCTCAAACATATGACATTTTAATCAAAATCGTTAGAACGATTTTCAAGAAAATCAAAATTTTCGAAAAATTTTCCATGTAAAGGGTAGTTTATGGTGGGGCTATTTTCTTCAAAATCTTCGTGTCGCATCCTTGAAGGACATTAAGCTTAAATACCAACTTTGGGTTTTTGAGTTATGCTGTCCACAGACTGACACACACACAGACAGACACACAGACCTTTTTCTAAAAATGCTTTTTTTTTTTTTTTTTTTTTTTTTTTGATAAGTGGCCTCAAAACATATTTCCGGTGAAATCTCGAAATCGAATTTTTGGGTGGAATACAATACTTCCCCTACTTACCAGTAGAGAAAGTAAAAATGAACAACGATGTTCCATATCTCCGAAATGGTTCACCCTAAAAAAGATTTATTGCAACATAAATTGTGTTTTAGCCAGATCTCCAATTTTGTCCAGTAAGATTTTGCCTATCTTTTACGGTTTACGAGTTATTCAAAAGTCATCCAGAGTAAACAGGACTACATAGGCTATAGTAAAAAAAACAAGCAAAATATACATTTTATTTGTCATACAATTATCTTAAACGTATGGCATTTTAATCAAAATCGCTAGAGCCATTTTGAAGAATATCAAAGTTTTTGAAAAATTTTCCATGCAAGGGGCAGTTTAGAGTTGGAATATTTTCTTCAAAATATTCGTGTCGAATCCTTGAAAGACATTAAACTTAAATACCAACTTTGGTTTTCAACCGACTTTTCGCTTTTACCTTCTTTACTGGTTAGTAGAGGAAGTGTTGTATTCCACCCAAAAATTCGATCTCCAGATTTCACCGGAAACATATTTTGAGACCTCTGAATCGTATAAAAGTATTTTTAGAAAAACGTCCGGGTGTGTGTCTGTATCTGTCAGTCTGTGGACAGCATAACTCAAAATCGAAAAGTCGGTTAAAAACCAAAGTTCGTATTTAAACTTAATTCTTTCAAGGATGCGACACAAAGATTTTGAGGAAAATATTCCAACCCTAAACTGCCCCTTGCATGGAAAATTTTTCAAAAACTTTGATATTCTTCAAAATGGCTCTAGCGATTTTGACTAAAATGCCATACGTTTAAGATAATTGTATGAAAAATGAAATGTATATTTTGAATTTTTGGCTATAGCCCCTGTAGTCATATTTACTCTGGATGACTTTTGTATAAGTGGTAAACAGTAAGAGATAAAGCAAATATTACTGTAAAAATTTAGATCCTGCTATAGCATACAATATATGTCTGATAATTTTTTTTTGTAGAGTGAACCACTTCCTAGATATTCCTTATCCACACTCTCTCTATTTCCCTCTGCGGTGCGTTTTGAAAAAATAGTTGGAGAATCTGATAAAAGGCTGTAAGATAACTTGGTATAATTTTCTTCTTTTTTCTTCCTTGAGCTATGAATCTCTTGTTCCTCTCTCGGGCATGGCAAGTGATTAGGGGATAATAAAATAAAACTATTTGATTTTACAAATCCTCTAATGTAGTTGTTCTAAACATACGTTGTGATCATTAGAATAGTGTACTCCTAAATCTACAAAACGGGAGACTATAAGCGAGTGGACGGCCGGTCACGTGAGTTTGGTATATTCGGTTAGTCATGCCGCCGTCTTTGGGGTTCGGTGTGTTCGGTCCTATACCACAGTATGTTCCATCTGGTCTTTGCATTGCGTTCAGTGTGTTCAGTTTGTCAGGGTTGTTCGTTGGATTCGGTCGGTCGGTCCCTCGTGCCTCGGTGTTCCTTCAGTGGGCTCAAGTCTGAGGTCGGGGTGATCAGCCCCTGTGTTCGGCCACCATGCTCGGCCGGTGTTGGACCATTGTCGGGTGACCATTATGTCCTCGGCCGTTCTGTTCAGCCAGTGCGCTCCGCCGGTGTGCTACGCCGGTGTGTTCCGCCGGTGTGTTCCGCCGGTGTGCTCGACCGGTGTTCTCCGCCGGTGTGTTCCACCGGTGTGTTCCGCCGGTGTGTTCCGCCGGTGTGCTCCGCCGGTGTGTTCCGCCGGTGTGTTCGACCGTTGTGCTCCGTCCGTGTGTTCGACCGGTGTGCTCCGCCGGTGTGTTCCGCCGGTGTCTTCGACCGCTGTGTTCGACCGGTGTGCTCCGCCGGTGTGCTCCACCGGTGTGTTCCGCCGGTGTGTTCGACCGGTGTGCTCCGCCGGTGTGTTCCGCCGGTGTGTTCGACCGGTGTGTTCCGCCGGTGTGTTCGACCGGTGTGTTCCGCCGGTGTGTTCGACCGGTGTGTTCCGCCGGTGTGTTCGACTGGTGTGCTCCGCCGGTGTGTTCCGCCGGTGTCTTCGACCGCTGTGTTCGACCGGTGTGTTCCGCCGGTGTGTTCGACCGGTGTGCTCCGCCGGTGTGCTCCGCCGGTGTGTTCGACCGGTGTGCTCCGCCGGTGTGCTCCGCCGGTGTGTTCTGCCGGTGTTATCCGCCGGTGTGCTCCGCCGGTGTGTTCCACCGGTGTGTTCACCGGTGTGCTACGCCGGTGTGTTCCGCCGGTTGTTCGACCGGTGTCTTCGACCGCTGTGTTCGACCGGTGTGTTCCGCCGGTGTGTTCGACCGGTGTGCTGCGCCGGTGTGTTCCGCCGGTGTTATCCGCCGGTGTGTTCCGCCGGTGTGTTCCGCCGGTGTGTTCCGCCGGTGTGCTCCGCCGGTGTGTTTAACCGGTGTGTTCCGCCGGTGTGTTTAACCGGTGTGTTCCGCCGGTGTGTACGACCGGTGTGCTCCGCCGGTGTGTTCCGCCAGTGTGTTCCGCCGGTGTGCTCCGCCGGTGTGTTCCGCCGGTGTGCTCCGCCGATGTGTTCCGCCTGTGTGTTCCGCCGGTGTGCTCCGCCGGTGTGCTCCGCCGGTGTGTTCCGCCGGTGTGTTCCGCCGGTGTGTTCCACCGGTGTGCTCCGCCGGTGAGTTCCGCCGGTGTGTTCCGCCGGTGTGCTCCGCCGGTGTGTTCCGCCGGTGTGTTCCGCCGGTGTGTTCCGCCGGTGTGTTCGACCGGTGTGCGCCGCCGGTGTGCTCCGCCGGTGTGTTCCGCCGGTGTGTTCGACCAGTGTGTTCGACCGGTGTGCTCCGCCGGTGTGTTCGACCGGTGTGCTCCGCCGGTGTGCTCCGCCGGTGTGTTCGACCGGTGTTCGACCGGTGTGCTCCGCCGGTGTGTTCGACCGGTGTGCTCCGCCGGTGTGTTCCGCCCGTTTGTTCCGCCGGTGTCTTCGACCGGTGTGTTCCGCCGGTGTGTTCCGCGGGTGTGTTCCGCCGGTGTGCTCCGCCGGTGTGTTCCGCCGGTGTTTTCCGCCGGTGTGCTCCGCCGGTGTGTTCGACCGGTGTGCTCCGCCGGTGTGTTCGACCGGTGTGTTCCGCCGGTGTCTTCGACCGGTGTGTTCCGCCGGTGTGCTCCGCCGGTTTGTTCGACCGGTGTGCTCCGCCGGTGTGTTCGACCGGTGTGTTCCACTGGTGTCTTCGACCGGTGTGTTCCGCCGGTGTGCTCCGCCGGTGTGTTCGACCGGTGTGTTTGACCGGTGTGTTTGACCGGTGTGTATGACCGGTGTGCTCCGTCGGTGTGTTCGACCGGTGTGTTCCGCCGGGCTGCTCCGCCGGTGTGTTCCGCCGGTGTGTTCGACCGGTGTGCTCCGTCGGTGTGTTTGACCGGTGTGTTCGACCGGTGTGCTCCGTCGGTGTGTTCAACCGGTGTGCTCCGTCGGTGTGTTCATCCGGTGTGTTCCGCCGGGCTGCTCCGCCGGTGTGTTCGACCGGGGTGCTCCGCCGGTGTGTTTGACCGGTGTGTTCGACCGGTGTGCTCCGCCGGTGTGTTCGACCGGGGTGCTCCGCCGGTGTGTTCGACCGGTGTGTTCGACCGGTTTGCTCCGCCGGTGTGCTTCGCCGGTGTGTTCGACCGGGGTTCTCCGCCGGTGTGTTCGACCGGTGTGTTCGACCGGTGTGCTCCGCCGGTGTGCTCCGCCGGTGTGTTCGACCGGTGTGCTCCGCCGGTGTGCTCCGCCGGTGTTTTCGACCGGTGTTCGACGGGTGTGTTCCACCGATATGCTCCACCGGTATGCTCCACTGTTGTGCTCCACCGGTATGCTCCACTGTTGTGCTCCGCCGGTGTGTTTGACCGGTGTGCTGCGCCGGTGTGTTCAGACTGTGTGTGCTGCGTGTGAGTTCCGTCGGTGTGTTCAGCAGGTTTCTATCGCAGGTGTGTTGCGCCTTTGTTGGAAGTGCTCAAGGTGTTCAAAGTGTTCGAATGGTTCAAAGTATTTAAAACGTGCGAGGTGTTCAATCGTCCGAGGTGTTTATACATCCGAAGTGTTCAAAACGTCCAAAGTGTTCAAATCGTTCGAATTGGTGATAACGTCCAGTGTTCACGATGTTCGAAATGTTAAAAGCTTCGAAGTGTCAGAACATTCCAAGTGCTCAAAATGTTCCAAGTATTCAAAACGGCCGAAATGTTCAGAACTTTCCTAGTGTTTGAAACCTATGATGTGTTCAATACGTTCAAAGTGTTCAAAACGCTAGAAGTGTTCAAAACGCTAGAAGTGTTCAAAACGCTAGAAGTGTTCAAAACGCTAGAAGTGTTCAAAACGCTAGAAGTGTTCAAAACGCTAGAAGTGTTCAAAACGCTAGAAGTGTTCAAAACGCTAGAAGTGTTCAAAACGCTAGAAGTGTTCAAAACGCTAGAAGTGTTCAAAACGCTAGAAGTGTTCAAAACGCTAGAAGTGTTCAAAACGCTAGAAGTGTTCAAAACGCTAGAAGTGTTCAAAACGCTAGAAGTGTTCAAAACGTTGGAAGTGTTCAAAACGTTAGAAGTGTTCAAAACGTTAGAAGTGTTCAAAACGTTAGAAGTGTCAAAACGTTAGAAGTGTTCGAAGCTATCGTAGTGTTGAAAACGTTAGAAGTGTTGAAAACGTTAGAAGTGTCAAAACGTTAGAAGTGTTGGAAGCTATCGTAGTGTTGAAAACGTTAGAAGTGTCAAAACGTTAGAATTGTTGGAAGCTATCGTGGTGTTCAAAATGTTGAAGGCCTTCAAAATTTCTTAGTGTTCAAAACGTCGGACGCGTGCTTAGTTTTCGACGTGTATAAAGCTTCCGAAGTGATCTAATTTTTTAACTGTTCAATGCGTACGAAATGTTCCATGTGTTCGAAGTGTTAAATGTGTTCGAAGTGATTAATGTGTGCAAAGGAATAAGTGTTCAAAGTGATAATTTTGTTCAAAGTGTTAAATTTGTTCAAAATGCCCTAAGTTTTCAAAGAATGTTCAAAGTTTAGAAAATGATCATTGTTCAATGTGTTCGGAGCGCTCATTGTGTTCAAACTGGTCAGTGTGTTCAAACTGGTCAGTGTGTTCAAACTGGTCAGTGTGTTCAAAGTGGTCAGTGTGTTCAAAGTTCTCAATGTGTTCAAAGTATTCAAAGAGTTTGAAGTATTCAAGGTGTTCTAAGTTATCAAGATGTTCATAGCAGTAAAGGTGTTCTAAGGATTCAAGATGTTTGGAGTGTTCAGAGAGTCGGAAGTGTCCGAAGCGTCCGAGGTTTGTAGTGTCCGAAGTGTGCAAAGTGTCCAAATAGTTCAAGTGTCCGATGTGATCAAAGTGTCAGTAATGTTCAAGGTGTTCGAATTGTACAAGATGTCCGAAGGATTCATGTCCTAAGGGTACAAGATGACCAAAGTGTACAATATGTCCGAAGTGTTGAAGGTGTCCGAGGCGTTCAAGGTGTCCGAGGTCTTCAATGTGTTCGAAATGTTCAAGGTGTTCGCTGTGATAAATAGGTTCGAAATTATCAGTCCAATTTTATCTGTGTCCGAAGTGTTGAAATTGTCCAAGTGTTCAATGTGTCCGAAGTGTTGAAAGGTTCCAAAGAGTTCAAAGTGTGCGAAGTGTTCAAAGTGTCCGAAGTGTTTAAAGTGCGAATATTTCAGGGTCCCAAGTGTTGAAAGCTTTCCAAGTGTGCAAAGTGTTAAAAGTGTGATTATTACAACGTGTTCGAAGTGTACAAAGTGTTCAATGTGTGCGAAGTGTGTCACTGCAAATGGAACATCGTTATTCATTTTTTATATTTTGCGGTGCAAAGAGAACGGAATTTGGAAGCTCTAAATGATTGGACTATCGCTCAATGCGTACTGTATTCTAATATTCCCCTTGTACCTATAAGGAAATAAAAACAAAGTAATTTGTTTAAATGTTTATCTGAACTAACACGAAGAAGATATAGGAATAAGAGTTTGTAAGAATGGTTAGTACAAGAGTAGAGAAAGTCATGTGAGTGCAACACAAACTTTTTATTTTATTAATATTATGTGGTTTGTCCTTTTCAGCTAAGTGAGAAGGAAGAGAACTTGATATATTATTTCCAGTAAATTAAGGACATATTTCCTGTGTATGAAGTTGAATATTCCTTCATGGAGGTTTTTATGCCATGCAGTTTATTACGCAACTCTAACATTCACACAGTTTTCTCTACTCGTGCGTGAAGGGGTAGTTTAATTCGAGAAACTACTTTGAAGAATGTGCTGGATAAAAAGTGCGGTATTTAACCGACTTTCTGAAGGTGAATTATGCTGTTCGCGTTTATTGGATCCCTCTAGTGTTAGAGAATTTATTTCCGGTGAAGCCATGATATAGCAAATTGTTCCATATTTAATTTCAAATCACAATTTCCTATCATTTCCCTCCATTCAATTTATCATTTTTAGGTGTAGTTTCAGGCGGTGCTAGACAGATAGCGCGTAACTACTGTTCTCGGCGCTAGGTGGCGCTGTGTGGTCGCTGTCCTCTCGTGGATGGGAATGCTTGTTCGACAACGGACCTGCTGCTCGGAGTGACCTTTTCTGGGCATGTTTACGCTCAGTTTTCTTTATAAACATTAAGTTCAACCCTTTCTCATACTTCCACGCTTTACTTAAAATACGTAATAATCGTGGAACAAGCTTCATAGTCTGTTCCAAGAACATTTACGTAAGACATAATATCTGTGATGTAACTATCCCAAATGTGCAGTATTTTAATCAAACTCTAGTGTTTTACTTGAGGGATTCTCTTTAAGTAATCCTGAGGCAAAAAATGACCGAAAATTTATCAAATTTAGGACTTTTAAGTTTATGCATATAAATATTCACCAAATTTTCAGACATCGGTGAACACTGACTTTTTTAGATTTTGTCATATTTAAGGCTTTTAAATTTTCGAGTGCTACTCGCCAAAAAGGGCCCAAAAAGGGGTGGTTAAGCTTTAAACCGCTCTGAATATGAGGCGAAAGACTACTAGACAAAATAGGGAAAATGTCATATGATCTAGAAGTTTGTTTAGGTTTAAAAAATGAAATACAAAGTCTCAAAGTGTTTTCAATGCCCGTGAAAGTAAAGAAATTAACCACTTTAAAAGTAATTGATCGTGTTTGTTGGGCAATACGCTTTATAAAATAATAAAATTGTTGCGATATTTTAATTTTTGGTGTATGTGAAATATTTTGAATATCAAAATATTTTCGTATTACGAATAAATTGAATAATTAATTCCCTCAACACTATATAACAGACTCTTATGGAACTTTCTATGGTAGTTTTTAACATAAGTAACTTTTAAGTGTGCTTTGGGTACCTCTTCTTCTTTAACTAACCTAGGACACACACACACACACAAACACAGACACACATACACACACACACACACAATTTACTTTGGTTCACCAAAACAAATATCGGATTTATTTGCTCTCCATGCGGGTAAGTAAGTAAGTTGGTACGCCTGAACAGAGTTTCGTTAGCGTTTTGTTTCCGTAACGCTCTGTTGAACTTGTCGTATATTATTTTCTCCCTTCAAGTTAGCCAACATAGCAACATTTCAGAAACAAAAGTCCGGCGGCGGATAAAAAACAGAGCGAGCCAGATTTCACTTCCATTGAGAGTAAAAAGCTTGAAATGCTGTACTTTTTAGCGGAGTGAGTTCCCAGGTAGATAAAGAGGAAATTAATTATGGCTGGGTTACACCGCGGAAATAAAAACCTCTTTAAATCTTTGCCGGCAACATCATGAAGTGCTTACGTCACGTCAACAGCTCAGTTACGCTCCGCCCTGAGAACGGATAGCGTGTGAGGGAATTTAAAATAATGAACGCTGCTATAAACCCAACTTCTTAATATTCCATTTGTCCCTAAAGAAGAGCATTCGAAACATCACTGTACTAACCTACAAAGTATCCAGAAATTCATATAAAAGTTGCAATCGAAACAGCATCTGATGTATTACACTCACATGACTTTCTCTACTCTTGTACTAACCATTCTTACAAACTCTTATTCCTATATCTTCTTCGTGTTAGTTCAGATAAACATTTGCAGAAATTATCTTATTGCTTATTTTGTTGTAGGTACAAGGGGAATATGGGAATAGAGTAGACTTTGAGCTTTCAAATTCCGTTCTCTTGGCACGGTTAACATATAAAAACTTAATAATGATGTTCCATTTGACGGAAGTATGTTTTATAAAACTCACACAAATAACAAGGAATATCTCTGAAATGGTTCACTTTAGAAAAAAATATTTTGGCACATATTGTGTGTTTCAGTAAGGTCTACATGTTTTGTACAGTAAGAGTTGGTCTATCTCTTACGGTTTACGAGTTATGCAAAAGTCATCCAGAGCAAACAGGACTACATGGACTATAGCCAGAAAATTGAAGATATACATTTCGTCATAAAAATATTGCAAACTTATGTTATTTTAATAAAAATGGTTAGAGCCATTTTCAAGAAAATCAAAATTTTCGAAAAATGTTCCATGTAAAGGGTAGTTTAGGGTGGGTCTATTTTCTTCAAAATCTTCGTGTCGCATCCTTGAAAGACATTAAACTTAAATACCAAATTTGGTTTTTAACCGACGTTTCGTTTTTGAGTTATGCTGTCCACAGTCTGACAGACACACACGCGGACCTTTCTCTAAAAATGCTTTTTTTTTTTTTTTTTTTTTTTTTTTTTTGATTCAGGGGTGAAATCTCGTCATCGAATTTTTGGGTGGGATACAATACTTCCCCTACTTACCAGTAGAGAAAGTAAAAAATCTGGCAGTTATAAATTTAGGTTTTGAATTGTGACAGGGTTTACATTGGCAAAACTAAACGTCAGTTGGAAACCAGAATAAAAGAACAGTTTAGATATATTAAATATAAACAGTTAATAAATTACCTGTGGAGAATTATTTTTGGACCTTTAAACATGAAAAAAATTCAGACGTTATATTATTTAATCAATTAAATGGACCTATAGATGTAATGTGTTAACGATCGCGTAGTTAATTTTGAAATACCACTAATTAATTTTGCCAACAAATTTGGTTTGCTTTCAGTAGCTAGTAAAGATAGAAAATACTGAAGATGTGATGGAATGTTTCACGAAACCTGAGTCTGTCTTTTGATACACTCACAATTACTAAAGGTAAGTGAAGTTTAGTTTCTAAATATGTGTAATATTTATGTTGGTCCACTGTTAACAGCTTCAGTTTTGTCAGCGGTTTTAAAAGCAATCTGATTCATAATCTATAATTTCTCTATAAATACAAACAAGAGTCTAAAAATAGTTATGGCAGTCAAGTTCAAAAAACTATTACACCTGCAGGTTAAAATTGCCCTTCTAACTCTAGTAACTTAACCCTCCGTTGGTCGCTGGGGCCTGATAGACCCCATGGTTTGTTTAAACGTTATAGCGTTCTAACGACTGGACCTATGCAATCTTCTAACTAGGACATCTATTATTGCACCTTACTCGACTGTTTGATTGAGCGATTAATTGTGGAATATTAGTTTATTTTTCTTTTCGTTTCAAGTCATCTAAAGACCACTGTATATTCACCTGTTCGTTTTTATTTTCTTTTTATCTATCCAATATTTCTTGAGACTGTCATGGAAATGAAGGTGAAATGAAAGTTTATAAAATATACACAAGCATATAAGCACAAAAACATAGCGAGCATGGGCCTACTAGGCCCCACACGACTAAGGGAGGTTCAACAACTCGACAACAATGTGCAAATACTCACGTCTATCTTGATGCCGGGGAGGGGGAACACCCTGGTGTGCGGCAGTTCCTTTGGAAGGTACCTGAAGAACTCCTTACGACCCTTGTACCACTTGACGGAGTAGAGGGGATCGCCCTCCATGTCGTACGAGCATTGTAGCCTGACTGTGTCTCCGGGACTCACCAGTTCAGGCACGTTCAGCACAACATCCCTGAGTCCAACCACACCTGCAACAATACACAACAATACCAGGTCAATACCAGTTCAGCACAACATCCTTGAGTCCAACCACACCTGCAACAATACACAACAATACCACGTCAATACCAGTTCAGCACAGCATCCTTGAGTCCAACCACACCTGCAACAATACACAACAATACCACGTCAATACCAGTTCAGCACAGCATCCTTGAGTCCAACCACACCTGCAACAATACACAACAATACCACGTCAATACCAGTTCAGCACAACATCCTTGAGTCCAACCACACCTGCAACAATACACAACAATACCAGGTCAATACCAGTTCAGACAATATAGACATATGAGTTCCAATCAAACATAGCTCGCCCCTTTAGGCACTAAGAATAATACAAGTTACACAATTGAATAATGTTCGTGACACCAAAATAGACATACGTTTTCATGAAATAGATAGTTTGCCCTTTGGCACCATAAATCACACAACTCAATGATTTTCCTGTTATTCCCAAGTTTACAATCAGATTTAGCATTTTCTAATCAGGACAAGTATCAAAGAATGAACGTAGCAAGTCTTTAATCTCATTTAAACATAACATACTAGCACACATTAATTTAACTGCAAATGCACCCCTTTTGTTATTAAACCCCGAGCGAGGCGCATCTACCTGAACAAATACAAGTCACAAACAATTCGAAATTAGTGCCCATTCGGTCTACAGGTTAATTTAAGTCAAATGTTCCTATACCCCATTTGACCCAAAGCAAGAGTCTGAATTTGACCACTTAACCAAGCCTATTGCTTAAATCAATTAATCAACCTTCCGTGGAAGCGCAGCCCAGGTACATTATGATCACAACGGTCCCATAACCAAGCACAAGTTCGAACTTATAGCCAGTCAGACACTCACCCAGTACCACGTCCGCATCGTGCCAAGGGATAACCCTTTCTCTCACTGCCGCCAGCAGAATAGGCTGAGATTGCCAGCGGCGAAACTGGTGGAAGCACGCCGTAGCGGCGGAAATGGGAAACACTGAGACAACTGAGTAACGGTGTTACTCGACAATTCAAATGCGATCAGCACAAATGTTATTCTTGAACTGCGACTCTCAGGCCTATGAGATGTATTATACTGAAGAAATAGAAGAATAACCAATGTTTTCCAGAAGTGTGAGTATAAAATATGTGAGTGCCACACATCAGACATTTTTCTACAACCGATACGCTCCAGCAAACGTTACGTTCAGGAAAAACCAATAACCAATCAGCACTTGCTAGAAGTATCGTACTGGTTCGAAGTGTTTTCTCCTTTGACGTAGGCAAATATTCAGCCATTTTATAATTGCAAATAACAAGGATTTTTGTGCAGCATGATAGACCATTAGCAGCACAAAGTGTTTGACTCTCGAAATAGATCGATTAGCAGAGAAGAGAGGCGAGGCGAGGCAATGCTATGCTCTTTGGTCGAGCCTGCTCCTTCAAACACTTCATTAACGAAATTACGGTGCTGTAGATAATGGGGTTGAACCGCAGGATATGCTGCCAACCGTTTAAAACGAAACTCGGCTGTTGATTACAGCGTCTATTGTAACAGGCATGGCCCCCTTCAACTTCATTAATGTACGAGGTAATGTAATCCAGTCAAAACATGCACGCTGGTCGGTTGCCCATGGTAACCTGGCCAATTTCTTTTTTTCCTTCCTTCCTTCCCTCATTCTCCGCACCTAACAGCTTTCGGAATTCTCCAACTTCGCATTTATACAAGGCAGTGTCAGCCCTCTCCCTCCCCGATTCCAGGGGTTGCTCCTAACAACAGGCAGCGATTTTTATTTTCTCTATTCCTTACCCCAAAAAATTTTAATCGAGAAAATTCCCGTTATAAGGTTTTCTGAATAAGACAACTTGTAATTTCTGTACTATAAGTACTGTGACAAGTGCGTTTATGTCAATTTTTATTATTTCAATATTTTATCATTATTATTATGTTATATTATATATTCCATCCGCTCTTCTTGTCCCAATTTTTACATCTTTTGCGCCATACTTGAAGGCTAAGTCTATATAAATATTGAAAAGTGTCTATTTCCCTCAAAACTGAATACGAATTCACAACTAATGGTGTTCCAGCTCATAACCTTGACACAAATACTGTTCAAATGTCCATAGCTCACTCTTACAACTTTACTTACTAGCTCACTAAAAACTGACTGAATACAAACCCTAAAACTAACCCAACAATGACTTCTATGTCCGTGCCGACTCGCTTATACAGCCGAGAATTAGGTAGCGGCGAGTTTTCTAGAAATGGATTCTCGCCCTGTGTGGAAACGGGCATTGCTCTTAGCCGAAATTTTGGCGCGTTGCCTAGCAACGTAGTGGTGTGAGGTAGATCACGTTGAACCTGCTTTACTGTGCAGGTGACCCCATAGTAGTTCATTCCATCTAAAAGTTCAATACGGGATTACACCCAAAATACGTTTTGAGACCTCAATCTAAAGCAACTTTTTAGGAAACAAAATCTGATGTCTTGCACTCACATGACCTTCTCTACTCTTGTACTAACCATTCTTACAAACTCTTATTCCTATATCTTCTTCGTGTTAGTTAAGATAAACATTTGTACAAATTATCTTATTGCTTATTTCCTTGTAGGTACAAAGGAAATGTTAGAATATACTAGGCTTTGTGCGATAGTCAATTGTTTGAGATTCTGTTGTCTTTGCACACTTGACATATAAAAAAAATGAACAGCGATGATCCATTTCACGAAAGTTCTAAGTTTTCCGAAACTCACACACATAACAAGGAATATCTCCGAAATGGTTCACCCTACAAGAAAATTTATTGAGACATAAATTGTGTATTTTAGCAAGATCTACATTTTTTGTATAGTATAATTTGGTCTATCTCTAACGGTTTACCAGTTATGCAAAAGTCGTCCAGAGTAAATACGACTACAGGGGCTATAGCCAGAAAATTCAAGATATACATTTCATTTGTCATAAAAATATCTCAAACATATGACATTTTAATCAAAATCGTTAGAGCCATTTTCAAGAAAATCAAAATTTTCGAAAAATTTTCCATGTAAAGGGTAGGTTAGGGTTGGGCTATTTTCTTCAAAATCTTCGTGTCGCATCCTTGAAAGACATTAAACTTAAATACCAAGTTTGGTTTTTAACTAACTTTTCGTTTTTGAGTTATGCTGTCCACAGACTGACACACAGACACACACGGACCTATATCTAAAAATGCTTTTTTTTTGGATTCAGGGGGTCTCAAAACATATATTTCCGGTGAAATCTCAACATCGAATTTTTGGGTGGAATACAATACTTCCTCTACTTACCAGTAGAGAAAGTAAAAATGCCTGTGCGAATGTCTTTCTCAGTTTGTGTGTGTTTATGAAGAAAATGGGAATAAGAGTCTGGAAGGGGAAATCACAGGATCGAGACGAATGGAGGAGAACTGTGAAGGAGGCCAAGTAGATAGACGCAGGGGTATACGTGTTTCTAAGAATAGAGTAGAGAAAGTTATGTGAGTGCAACAGATAGATCTCTCAATTTTATTTTGTTGTTATGGGGCGTATATATTTTCGATGGAACTTTTGGGTCACTAGCCCCTAGTCTATCTTTATGTTCATTTATTTGTTGTAATGTTGGTATAACTGCTGTATAAAACCGCAGTCCGTTATAATAGGATACTGAACAAAAACTCGCTTCCCAGAATAGCATTTTCAAGTCTGTTTTACGCGTTGCCAGCGAGTGAATGTTTGCCGGGCTGCCTAAGGCGATAGGCGGGCATTGTGTTGTGAAAGACGGGTTGCATAAGCAAACGAAGAGTACAAATAACACATAGGGGCAACACGGCTCATTATTCTCTGCCTATAGTGACGTCAGCAACTTGCTTCAGGTCCTCATATCGCATTCCTTGATGTGTTGTTACGGAATGACGTAAAATACAGCAAGAGAACACTGTTAAAGTATGTAAGGGCATGTGTCTGAAATTTGGTGAAAATTGCCGAAAATTTTGATTTTTACTTCATGCATTTTTTATCATGCTTATAATTTGTACTTTAACAGCACACTTTAGTTTTCTCAATATCAGCCATTTTTAAAGCTCCAGGAGTTCCCAATGCTGAAATGAATTCGATATATCGAGCTGAAATGCCGCGAATCTGCTACCTTTTGCTTCCAAACAGAGAAATGCAGTCAGTGTTCTGTAATTGTGTAATCTTGCCACGTTATTCGAGTGTACCAGTTATATATTAGACATTGTTTACGTAGCCAATGGGTTTTAAGTTGTTAATTTATAGTAAACCAATAACAAGGAGAAATTTTATGAACTTTGTCTATAAATTAGCGAAAGTCCATTGAGGTAATCTAAGATGTATAAATTTCTAAATTTTGTGAACAACGCAAAAGCGAAACAAAATTTTTCACATTTGGTGCCGTGGAATTTTAAGTTCATTGTATTTAAAGTACAGAAATATATTGCTAAGTTTAAAATCAATTTTTCTCAGGTATATTTCTTCAGCATTTTTCACTATTCAAAATGCTCCTTGGACCCTAGTTTATAACTTATTAGCTTGAAATTTTCAGAAAACCTTCAGAGATTAAATTATTAAAATTTGTCATGCGTTGGTTAAAAAATATAAAATAACTGAGCGGAAATTAAATATTTTTGATAACTCACACTGAAAATAAATCTAAAATATCAATTAAGGATATAGAAAGCATTTTTTCTATTAAACTTATTAAATCTTATAAATCGCTATATGGAAATTTCTTTATATCTGTATATAGAGATCAAATTAAAAATTTAGGAGACCAACATTAAACTGGGTCATTTCATATTAGCATATCAAAAAGTGATTAATTATTAATAAATATATTAATAATTTAAAAACGGTTAGACAAAGAACATTGAAATTTTACATAAACTATATGTGTGTGGCAGAGAATTTATGCCTATCCGAAAAAATGTAGATTTTTTAATTTTTCATAGATACATTGCCTTAAGTGTGCAAATGTTCAAAGTAAAACATGATTATTTTTACTTTCTCTGCCACGTATAGTAAGTAGAGGAAGTATTGTATTCCACCCAAAAATTCGATGTCGAGATTTCAGCGGAAATATATGCTTTGAGACCCCCTGAATCCAAAACAAGCATTTTAGAAAAAGGCGCGCGTGTGTGTGTGTGTGTGTGTGTGTGTGTGTGTGTGTGTGTGTGTGTGTCTGTGGACAGCATAGCTCAAAAAAGAAAAGTAGGTTAAAAACCAAATTTGGTATTTAAAATTAATGTCTTTCAAAGATGTGACGCGAAGATTTTGAAGAAAATAGCCCCACCCTAAACTACCCTTTACATGGAAAATGTTTAGAAAATTTCGATTTTCTTGAAAATGACTTAACGATTTTTATTAAAATTCCATATGTTTAAGATATTTTTATGACAAATGAAATGTGTATCTTGAATTTTCTGGCTATAGCCCCTGTAGTCGTATTTACTCTGGACGACTTTTGCATAACTGGTAAACCGTTAGAGATAGACCAAATCATACTATACAAAACATGTAGATCTTGCTAAAATACACAATTTATGTCTGAATAAATTTTCTTGTAGAGTGAACCATTTCAGAGATATTCCTTGTTATGCGTGTGAGTTTCGGAAAACTTAAAACTTTCGTGAAATGGAACATCGTTGTTCATTTTCTATATGTTAACCGTGCAAAGAGAACTGAATCTCAAATATTTAAAAGATTTGACTATCGCACAAAGCCTACTGTATTCTAATATTCCCCTTGTACCTACAAGGAAATAAGCAATAAGATAATTTGTACAAATGTTTATCTCAACTAACACGAAGAAGATATAGGAATAAGAGTTTGTAAGAATGGTTAGTACAAGAGTAGAGAAAGTCATGTGAGTGCAACACACCAGAGCTGTGCCCATATGTGTATGTGCAATGCTTGCTCCTCTGCTGGAGTAACAGATTTCTTACTCGTGTAAGAACAAAGGGTTCACTTTATGACCTAACATATTTCCAGCAAGACAATGAATATTCTAATAGGAAGGATAGTTTTAAATAGCCACTCTCTTCTTGCTAATCCCTTGTAGCAGCCAGCTTCGCCATTTATCAAGGATATTTAGCTTTAATTGCTTCTTCTGCTGTAACCCTTTTTCTAATTGTTGGTTCCCTCCCTAGCTCATTATGAGTCCGATAAAACCCATTTTAAAAACGCTGCCATTAGTCAAGCCACCCTGTCATAATATAATGTTGGGTCTTTGTCTGGGATTGAGGGCAATTTAGCTGGTAAAGGTTGGCAGCGCAATGGGCCGGTAATACGTCATCGGTCCCTTGCGGAACTTGCGGCTGGCTGGCTGGCTGCATGACGAAAATACAGAATCACTGCATAATTCCGGCTTCTGCCTCGGTAAACCACTCATTGATTTCTCTAAAGACGACATTTCCACGCCAAAGCGTGTTTTTATACCGGCATCGTTCGTGCGTTTATGATTTATCCCAGAAATCTTCCAGACATTTTCCAGAAATCTTATTGCGTATTGGCTTGTAGGTGCTGGCGGTATATGCGAATACAGTAGACTTTGAGCGATAGTCAAATTTTTTTAAAGTTTTTAAACTCCCTTCTGTTTGGACGGCTAACATTAAAATGAAAAGCGATCTTGCAATTGATGAAAGTTTAAGGATTCCAAAACTCACACAAAGAACAAGGAATATCTCCGAATTGACTCTCCACAAAAAAAAAAAAAAAAAAAAAAAAAAAAAGTATAGTAAGATTTGGTTTATCTCTTACGGTTTACGAGTTATGCAAAATTCGTCCAGAGTAAATACGACTACAGGGGCTATAGCCAGAAAATTCAAGATAAACATTTCATTTGCCTTAAAAGTATTTTAACATATGGCACTTCTATCACAATCCCTAGAGCCATTTTCGAGAAAATTAAAATTTTAGAAAAATTATCCACGTAAAGGGTAGTTTATGGTGGAGGATGATTTTTCAACATCTTTGCCTTAAAAGATGCTAATTGTAAATACACACGAGTTTTAAGCGATTTCTCCTTTTTGGGTGACTGATTCCGACTGACTCCTGACTCACCCCGACTCCTGACCGACTCCTGACTGACTGGCGACTCATTGACTCAGGCTCCTGACTTACTTACTTACTCTCACTCCTGACTGACTCAGGCTCGTGACTCTGGCTCCTGAACTTACTGACTGACTCTCACTCCTGACTGACTCAGGCTCGTGACTCTGGCTCCTGACTTACTGACCGACTCTCACTCCTGACTGACTCAGGCTCGTGACTCTGGCTCCTGACTTACTGACCGACTCTCACTCATGACTGACTCAGGCTCGTGACTCTGGCTCCTGACTTACTGACTGACTCTCACTCCTGACTGACTCAGGCTCGTGATTCTGGCTCCTGACTTACTGACTGACT
The DNA here is from genome assembly GCA_030765045.1 of Tenodera sinensis. NCBI lineage: Eukaryota > Metazoa > Arthropoda > Insecta > Mantodea > Mantidae > Tenodera > Tenodera sinensis. Next base: position 20,604,890 of record CM060971.1, on the reverse strand, counting down.
CTCACTCCTGACTGACTCAGGCTCGTGACTCTGGCTCCTGACTTACTGACTGACTCTCACTCCTGACTGACTCAGGCTCGTGATTCTGGCTCCTGACTTACTGACTCTTGACTGACTGTCTCCTGACTGACACAAACACAAGCAGATTTTTAAAAATGCTTTTTTTAATTCAGGGGACCTCAAAATATCTCTGGTGACATGTCGACATCGAGGCTGTATTATTCCTTATATGGAATCACCCTTGTGTTGCAGATTACTTATTATAATAAATATAATTAAGTACTTTTACTAGTGGTGTTTTACCTCCGATTAAAGTTCACAATACATTTACAATAAATTTACTGTTTGTCTATTCCCATGTTTCTGTGAGACACAAACGAACTATATCACATCGACATAGCCCCCCCCCCCCCCCTTCCACCACAGGCAATAAATACCCTCATCACATACCACACACGTATTCAAAACCAGACAAATGAAGATCCAGTGGTTATCTTCTCGTTTCTTTCACTCATTTTCCCCACATACCAGATGCACGGTCCCACATTAAATCCGCTAAACACACTGAATAAATGAATACTAATACAGCTCAAGAATATTCCTGAACAAAGCTGTTAATGATACTGGTAGTGGAAGGATTAGGCATCTAATGGAGGAATCCTACGTCCAACTAGTTAATTTACATCTATGTAAAATATGTATAGTGAAATCTAGGTAGAGGCATAGGACGAAATGCTCTTTATCACCAACACTTCCAACATCAAATATTCTTATATGCTTAATTCACATGACTTTCAGTTCTTACTATTCTTGAAACCATCCTATAAAGCTTTTTGTTCTAGATTATCTGAAAAACTTGGCGCTGTCCGTAGTTTGATGATATATCCCTACAACTTTTAGACTTAGGTTGTACTTGTCCAATATCCTTGTGTTTCTTTGTTACTAGCTGAAATACCCGACGTTGTCCGTGGTTTGACGATATATCCCTACAACTTTTAGACTTAGGTTGTACTTGTCCAATATCTTTGTGTTTCTTTGTTACTAGCTGAAATACCCAGCGTTGTCCGTGGTTTGACGATATATCCCTACAACTTTTAGACTTAGGTTGTACTTGTCCAATATCCTTGTGTTTCTTTGTTACTAGCTGAAATACCCGACGTTGTCCGTGGTTTGACGATATATCCCTACAACTTTTAGACTTAGGTTGCACTTGTCCAATATCCTTGTGTTTCTTTGTTACTAGCTGAAATACCCGACGTTGTCCGTGGTTTGACGATATATCCCTACAACTTTTAGACTTAGGGTGTACTTGTCCAATATCCTTGTGTTTCTTTGTTACTAGCTGAAATACCCGACGTTGTCCGTGGTTTGACGATATATCCCTACAACATTTAGACTTAGGGTGTACTTGTCCAATATCCTTGTGTTTCTTTGTTACTAGCTGAAATACCCGACGTTGTCCGTGGTTTGACGATATATCCCTACAACTTTTAGACTTAGGTTGCACTTGTCCAGTGTCCTTGTGTTTCTTTGTTACTAGCTGAAATACCCGACGTTGTCCGTGGTTTGACGATATATCCCTACAACTTTTAGACTTAGGGTGTACTTGTCCAATATCCTTGTGTTTCTTTGTTACTAGCTGAAATACCCGACGTTGTCCGTGGTTTGACGATATATCCCTACAACATTTAGACTTAGGGTGTACTTGTCCAATATCCTTGTGTTTCTTTGTTACTAGCTGAAATACCCGACGTTGTCCGTGGTTTGACGATATATCCCTACAACTTTTAGACTTAGGTTGTACTTGTCCAATATCCTTGGGTTTCTTTGTTACTAGCTGAAATACCCGACGTTGTCCGTGGCTTGACGATATATCCCTACAACTTTTAGACTTAGGTTGCACTTGTCCAATATCCTTGTGTTTCTTTGTTACTAGCTGAAATACCCGACGTTGTTCGTGGTTTGACGATATTTCCCTACAACTTTTAGACTTAGGTTGCACTTGTGCAATATTCTTGTGTTTCTTTGTTACTAGCTGAAATACCCGACGTTGTCCGTGGTTTGACGATATATCCCTACAACTTTTAGACTTAGGTTGTACTTGTCCAATATCCTTGTGTTTCTTTGTTACTAGCTGAAATACCCGACGTTGTCCGTGGTTTGACGATATATCCCTACAACTTTTAGACTTAGGTTGTACTTGTCCAATATGCTTGTGTTTCTTTGTTACTAGCTGAAATACCCGACGTTGTCCGTGGTTTGACGATATATCCCTACTCTATAAGCGGAAGGTCCGTGGTTCAAATCTCGGCTATGCTCTTGAATTGTTCAGTTTGATTCAAGCTCTTATAACATCCAAAATTATGAATTAATTTATTTTGTAGTTATAATAAAGTGTAGATAGCGACACAGCGGAAACCAAAAATCAGATCAAGAAAATACATAGTAACTAGATAAAAACTGAAAATAGGTTAGTTCAATAGATGAAAGGTTAAGGAGAGAGAGTGACGTATGAAGGTTACCTTTTATGGGCGCAAGTGATTTGTTTTGTAATTTTGTCAGTGGTTTTGATTATGGTAACGTAAATCGGTTTTGCTTCAAATGTCCAGCGAATCCAATAGTGTCGGAATGTGATCACTGGTTCTAAATCTCGCCGTCAGGGGGGAGGGGAGGGGGTGAAAAAGGAAAAACATTTTATTGCATTCCGATATTTGCGCACATTGTCAGGATATTACAACTCACCCCCTCCCCTCCCCCTCATGTTTGGTATCATGTAGAGCATGGACCCCGTTCCTGCAAATCCAATTATCATCTTGTAGTACATTCAAATGCTGGCGTGCGAGCATTTTTTGTCAGTGTTTGTACACATATGTGTGTAAACGCAATATGTCCATCCATTTTCCGAAGCAGTACTTGTTTTTGTTATGCCCTCTGGGCTACGGTTTGGAAAACAACACTTGTAACGTTTGTTGATTGGTTCGGGCTGGGCCGCGCCGCGCTGAGCATCACGTCCAGCCTACCTGCACAGTTCTGACAGCATGCCACACCAAGTGAGCAAACGCTATTTGCAGTAACACATACAAACATAACGCTCAAGTTGGACCATAGCAAGCTTCACTTGAATAACTGCCCTACTTTCGTATAAAGTCGCCATTCTTCGATTTGGTATCAAAATACGATGCTGCCATGAGGATCCAGATATTTTTCCTTTCCCTACTAGTAAGTAGAGGAAATACTGCATTCCACCGAAAAATTCGATGTCGACATTTCACCAGAAATGTGTTTTGAGGCCTCCAGAATCCAAAACAACCACTTTAAAAAAAATCTGATGTGTTGCACTCACATGACTTTCTCTACTCTTGTACTAACCATTCTTACAAACTCTTATCCCTATATCTTCTTCGTGTTAGTTAAGATAAACATTTGTACAACTTATTGCTTATTTCCTTGTAGGTACAAGGGGAATGTTACAATACAGTAGGCTTTGTGCGATAGTCAAATGTTTGAGATTCTGTTGTCTTTGCACGCTTAACATATAAAAAATGAACAACGATGATCCATTTCACGAAAGGTGTAGGTTTCCCGAAACTCACACACACAACGAGGAATATCTCCGAAATGGTTCACCCTACAAGAAAATGTCTTGAGACATAAATTGTGTATTTATCAAGATGTACATTTTTTGTATAGTATGATTTGGTCTATCTCTAACGGTTTACCAGTTATGCAAAAGTCGTCCAGAGTAAATACGAGTACAGGGGCTATAGCCAGAAAATTCAAGATATACATTTCATTTGTCATACAAATATCTCAAACATATGGTATTTTAATCAAAATCGTTAGACCCATTTTCTAGTAAATCAAAATTTTCGAAAAATTTTCCATGTAAAAGGGTAGTTTAGGGTGGGGCTATTTTCTTCAATATCTTCGTGTCGCATCTCTGAAAGACATTAAATTAAAATACCAACTTTGGTTTCTAGCCGATTTTTACTTTCTCTACTGGTAAGTAGAGTCAGTCTGTCAGCCTGTGGACAGCATTGCTCAAAAACGAAAAGTCGGTTAAAAACCAAAGTTGGTATTTAAGTTTAATGTCGTTAAAGGATGTGACACGAAGATTTTGAAGTAAATAGCCCCACCCTAAACTACCCTTTACATGGAAACTTTTTCGAAAATTTTGATTTTCTTGAAAATGGCTCTAACGATTTTCATTAAAATGTCATATGTTTGAGATATTTTTAAGACAAATGAAATGTATAGCTTGAATTTTCTGGCTATAGCCCATGTAGTCGTATTTACTCTGGATGACTTTTGAGTAACTCGTAAACCGTAAGAGATAGACAAAATCTTACTATACAAAAAATGTAGTTCTCGCTAAAATATACAATTTATGTCGCAGTAGCTTCTTTGTAGGGTGAACCATTTCGGAGATATTTGCATAAGTTTTTGGAAACATATTTCTGTCAAGTAGAAATTCGCTATTAATTTAATTATCGTTTTTTATTTGTATACTTTGTTGAGAAGTGTCTTTAGATATACTGTGATACGTGCTTCGAAGCGAAACGTAACGAAATGAACGCAGCTTTGAGTCAGTACGTGGAGCGGGGTACACACTAGTATGCTTTAAGCCCTTTTCCCAGTAGCAGACAGACATCAAAGACAGAGTAAGGTATTATAAATGCGGGTTGCACAGATCCCCTCGGAGGCTGGCTTCACTCGCTCCTCTGTCTATCTGCTCATTAATTCCATCTGAAAATAGTCTTCTATTTATATTCACATTTACTGCACATATTTATGAAAATCATATTTGTATGTGAACAACCATTGCATACCTCCAATAATTTGATATCCACCTTTCCTGGCCAAAACGTTCTGAATATACTGGAAACATACTTGAACTATTTCATATCGTGGTGGAATTAGTGATTAGATATTGAAAAATCCAATATCGTGCAGTCACATGACTTTCTCTACTCTTCTACTAACCATTCTTACAAACTCTTATTCCTATATCTTCTTCGTGTTAGTTGAGATAAACATTTGTACAAATTATCTTATGGCTTATTTCCTTGTAGGTACAAGGGGAATATTAGAATACAGTAGGCTTTGAGCGATAGTCAAATACTTTAAAGCTTTCAGATTCCGATCTCTTTGCACACTTAACATATAGAAATGAACAACGATGCTCCATTTCACGAAAGTTTTAAGTTTTCCGAAACTCACACACATCACAAGGAATATCTCCGAAATGGTTCACCCTACAGGAAAATTTATTCAGACATAAATTGTGTATTTTGGCAAGATCTACATTTTTTGTATAGTATGATTTGGTCTATCTCTAACGGTTTACCAGTTATGCAAAAGTCGTCCAGAGTAAATACGACTACAGGGGCTATAGGCAGAAAATTCAAGATATACATTTCATTTGTCATAAAAATATCTTAAACGTATGACATTTTAACCAAAATCGTTAGAGCCATTTTCAAGAAAACCAACATTTTTGAAAAATGCTCCATGTAAAGGGTAGTTTAGGGTGGGGCTATTTTCTTCAAAATCTTCGTGTCGCATCCTTGAAAGACATTAAACTTAAATACCAACTTTGGGTTTTAACCGAATTTTCGTTTTTGAGTTATGCTGTCCACAGACTGATACACTGACACACAGACGCATATACGGACCTTTTTCTAAAAATGCTTTTTTTGGATTCAGGGGGCCTCAAAATATGTATTTCCGGTGAAATCTCGACATCGAATTTTTGGGTGGAATACAATACTTCCCCTACTTACCAGTAGAGAAAGTAAAAATGAACAACGATGTTCCATTTCACGAAGGTTTTGAAGTTCACGGAAAGTGACACAAATAACAAGCAATATCTCCGAAATGGCTCACTCTATAAAAAATTTATTCAGACATAAATTGCGTGTTTTAGGGAGACCTACATTGTTTGCTTATTTCCTTGTAGATACAAGGGGGATATTAAAATACGCCTTGTGCGATAGTCAAATCTTTCAAAACTTTCAGATTCCTTTTTCTTTGCACGATTAACACATAAAAAGGTGAATAACGATGTTGCATTTCCCGGAAGTTTAAATATTGTTTAACTGACACAATTAACAAGGAATATCTCCGAAATGGTTAACTGTACAAACAATTTATTTGGACATAAATTATGTGTTTTAGCTGGGTATATATAGTCATTTGACAAAAATATCTTAAACATATGACATTTTAATTAAAATTGTTAGATCCATGAAAATAAAAATTTTCGCAAGTTTTCCATGTAAAGCGTAGTTTAGCGTGCAGCAATTTTCTTCAATATTAGATTATCCGTGGGCTGTGGTGTGACTGTTACACGTGAAAGTTTCTGTATCAACATTATGTTGTGAACTGTCCTGGCCGCTGGGCTGGCGAGTGTTAGCACAAACATCTTTTGGCAGTAGCTGACCGGAAAACAAACAGGAAGCACGAGCTTAGGCACTCATCAGACTGTTTACTGGCTGTCTCTTTAATCAGTCATCCTGGCAAATCTCCAGCATCGCATAGCACCGCCCTGATTCCACCCTTCTTTATCTCTAACTAGCTGCCCGGCGTGGTCCGACATATATCTACAACCTCTAGACTTAGGTTGTACTTGTCCAATAGCCTTGTGTTTCTTTGTTACTAGCTGAAATACCAGACGTTGTCCGTGGTGTGATGATATGTCCCTACAACTTTTAGACTTAGGTTGTACTTGTCCAATATCCTTGTGTTTCTTTGTTACTAGCTGAAATACCAGACGTTGTCCGTGGTTTGATGATATGTCCCTACAACTTTTAGACTTAGCTTGTACTTGTCCAATATCCTTGTGTTTCTTTGTTACTAGCTGAAATACCAGACGTTGTCCGTGGTTTGATGATATGTCCCTACAACTTTTAGACTTAGCTTGTACTTGTCCAATATCCTTGTGTTTCTTTGTTACTAGCTGAAATACCCGACGTTGTCCGTGGTTTGACGATATATCCCTACAACTTTTAGACGTAGGTTATACTTGTCCAATATCCTTGTGTTTCTTTGTTACTAGCTGAAATACCCGACGTTGTCCGTGGTTTGACGATATATCCCTACAACTTTTAGACTTAGGTTGTACTTGTCCAATATCCTTGTGTTTCTTTGTTACTAGCTGAAATACCCGACGTTGTCCGTGGTTTGACGATATCTCTCTACAACTTTTAGACTTAGGTTATACTTGTCCAATATCCTTGTGTTTCTTTGTTACTAGCTGAAATACCCGACGTTGTCCGTGGTTTGACGATATATCCCTACAACTTTTAGACTTAGGTTGTACTTGTCCAATATCCTTGTGTTTCTTTGTTACTAGCTGAAATACCCGACGTTGTCCGTGGTTTGACGATATATCCCTACAACTTTTAGACTTAGGTTGTACTTGTCCAATATCCTTGTGTTTCTTTGTTACTAGCTGAAATACCCGACGTTGTCCGTGGTTTGACGATATATCCCTACAACTTTTAGACTTAGGTTGTACTTGTCCAATATCCTTGTGTTTCTTTGTTACTAGCTGAAATACCCGACGTTGTCCGTGGTTTGACGATATCTCTCTACAACTTTTAGACTTAGGTTATACTTGTCCAATATCCTTGTGTTTCTTTGTTACTAGCTGAAATACCCGACGTTGTCCGTGGTTTGACGATATATCCCTACAACTTTTAGACTTAGGTTGTACTTGTCCAATATCCTTGTGTTTCTTTGTTACTAGCTGAAATACCCGACGTTGTCCGTGGTTTGACGATATATCCCTACAACTTTTAGACTTAGGTTGCACTTCTCCAATAACCTTGTGTTTCTTTGTTACTAGCTGAAATACCCGACGTGGTCCGATATATCCCTGTAACCTCTAAAATTGGGTTGCATTTCTCCACGGCCTTGTAGGTTATGATACATATACGTTAGCTGTGTTGTATATCTACCGTCCGTGCTGGGCCGCGCACACTCTGGCAGCCTGGTGTCCCACTTGTGAGACCAGCATTACCGAGAGTTCGGATACAGGAAGGGCGCAGGAGCAGGTGTTGTGTTGCGGTGTATATGGAGTGAAAGATGGGAGTGCCATTAGCGTTTACCGGGGAGATCCAAAGCCAGCCTTAGGTAGGCGGTAACTTTTCCTTCTGTGGGGTGCTCTGTGGTCGTATTGACCTAGTGCCCGTACCAGTTGGTTGGTGTGGGAGTGCAGGTTAGTGTACATGGCTCGCGATCACTCCCTAACCAAGTCCACGTTGTAGGGGAGTCCAGAGTAATTGTGAAGTATGTATGTCGGGAACCTACGCCTGGTATCATAGATCGTCCTTAACGCCCTGTTCTTAACGGTCTCTAGTCTGCGTATTGTGGTGGGTGTCGCTAAACCACAGCCATACAAGATCAGAGACGGAATGATTGCCCGGTAGAGGCGGAGTTAAGGTATGTGGGCATGGTGGGTCGGAGGATAGGGTAGAGCTGAGTGCAGCGTGGCCAAGTCCGGCCTTTCCGCGGACGTGCGGAGCGTGTGTTAGTCCGCCGTCGAGGAGGACATCAAAGTATTTGCCGGGGGTTAGAAATGGGATATTTCTCCGCCTCAGCCGAAGTGACCGCTCGGGCCACCATTGGCGAACCTTACCAAGGAGGAGTACGGAGCTTTTCCCCGGACTAATACTCATTCTCCACTTATCACTCCAGCAGCCAACGGCATTGAGTTGTTGAAGGGGAGGGAGGAAGTATCGCACATTCTTGTTCTGCGACATGATGAGATCATTGTAATTAGTGTGAGATAGGGGGAGGCATGTTTGCCTGCTTTAGTTTGCACAGTAGGCCTTGGTGCCAGGTTGTGGCGAAGGCCTTTTCCACGTACAGCAGAACCGCTATGGTCTCAAGGTTTTCCTGGAACCCCAGGGCAACGTTCTCGGCCACACGGAGTAACTGCATGGTCGTGGAGTGACCCCGACAAAAATCAAACTGGTAGGAGTTGCCTTTCCTCAAAAAGAGGCGTTAGGTGATTGAGGAGCAAGGCTCAAAGACCCTGGAGACGGTTGGGAGAATGCTGATGGAGCAGTAGTTGTTAGGAAAGACTGGATTCTTGCGGGGTTTCAGAGTACACACCACCCTCGCCTCCTTCCAGCATGTTGGAAAGTGACGGAGACGGAGGCATGCATTGAAAATCCGGGTCTAGCAGACAACAGCCCTTTTGGGGAGGTGCTGGAGCATGAGCGCCGTGACGCCGTCATGTCCAGGGGATTTATTGCGGTTTAGGCTAGGGATTTTGGATATCACCGGAGTGATTATGGCAATTTGGATCTCCACCTGTAGCTGCCACAGTCGCTTCCATAAGTTCCGTAAAGTCTTCGTCTTGTGGGTCCTCCCGGGTTTAGAACTGTACCTCAAGATAGACATTGAATACAGTTACTTTCTCGGCTGGTTCGAACGCGAGCCGCCCAAGAGTGCCATGTAAGGGATGCTGGTATTGGGTCTTATCCTTCCTCAAGGCCCTTATAATCCGCCATGCTTTCTTTTGTTGAAGATTTACATTCTGAAGAATTTTCCCAGGCTGTTGTTCTATGCGCACGGAGCAGTCGCCTTGCCAGGGGTTTGAACCTCTGGTATACTGCTCCTATCCTGGGATGGTGGAAACGGTACCAGAGCTTCCGAACTGTTGCCTTGGCTTTTAGCAACTGCCGGAGTTCTATAGGTAAGGTTCTAGGGTCTGGGGGGTGTTGGTGGGAATGCGGTGAGTGGCGTACCGCATTTAGGATCTGGTGGGAAAAGTCCGCCGCTGCCGCTTCCAACGCTTCGAGATCAGCGATGCGTGGTCGAGGGTCGACGGATCGGTTAAGTTCTAGGACTGCTACATCCCAGTCGGTCTCATGTATCATGTTTAACAGACCTGGCATGGCTACTGTGCAATCCACCAAGACAGTGTCATGGTCGGAATCCAGCTCATTAACTGCCGAGGGGTCAAAGTGCAATGGCATGTTTTTGGTCATCATGATATCGAGTACGTCAGGCCTGCCGCGGTCCGGATGGACTGTTGGACCTCTCGGCCCGTGCGCGACAAGGTTAGAGACTCCGCTGATGAGGCGGTAGAGCCCGCGTCCCTCTGGTTGCTAGGGTGGCTGTACCAGAGCCCATGCTTCGCGTTAAGATCTCCTGCGATGCAGACTACTGGGTGTAGGTTGAGAAGAGTGGTGTAATATGCCTCGTAGAAGCAATGATCAGGTGGGTCGTAAGCCGCAATCAACAATGTCCATACCGCCAATGGCAAGCCTGATGGCGGTAGCTTCCACGTGCTGAAGGGTAACAAGAGGAAAATGTGTGTGTTTGATGTATTTGATGAAGATAGCTGTACCGCCACCCTGTCGGCCGACCTTATACCAGCATGCAGGTGTGTTTCGGGAACCATGAGGATGTCGATCCTATAGGACTGTACAAACTCGAGAATGCCGGGGCGTTGTTCCCTTACGCCATTAGCGTTCCAGAACGCAGCACCTAATGGACTATGCACAACTCCGTGGGTGATTACGGAGTGGATTTCGGGAAACACTGCTCAAGCGTCTCCAGCAGGACTTGAAGTTTAACATGGACGTCGACATTGACGTCCGTGAACCGCTGCATGCACGTCCTCCAAGTCTGTCGAGGATATAGCACCTCCGAGCGGGGACAATGGGACCTTCGGAGATGTACGTGCCGGCTGGGCTCTTGCGGCTTGGATAGGGGCCGGAGTTGGCACCTCGGCAGTTTGGGGCTCTGCACTGGACGCGGTCTCTCACTCTATCATAAGTAAGTATAGAATACGGTAGTTTTCCTAGTAGAATTGCTCAGTTAAGAACATACCCACATTACCTGTATGTTAGATGTGTTGTATATCTATCATAAATATGCCGTTCTACTAGGAAAACTACCGTAGTCTACACTTACGATATTCTACGGTAGTTTCACAACTCTAGAATGTATTGTGCTAGAAATTTAAAAGCAGATAAAGAGTTGACCTTTGACATTGCAGGTGCTGGCAGACACACACCCAACACAAGAAAATATTTTATCAAAAGAACGCTTGTCACAGACTCTAAAAGTCAGGTTTTATATCCACGGAAATAAATTTTCCTAATTTGCATCTCATTTATAAAGGGTTGTTTTTTAAACTTCACAATTTAATTTATCGCAGGCGCTGCACTCCCAAATGAAATAAACTCGTGTTTGAGAAGTTGGCACTACTGTGACGCCAGATAACAAAAGAGTATTTATCACGACACGGGACCATCTTCTCTTTTTAATCTCTTTCTCTCGCGTTAAAATCCCTTGCTACTACACTCGCGCATTACCAGATAAAAAAGTAAAACACTACATTTTTTATCACTGCGGCCAGCTAAACTCCAAAAACAACAAAAAGGGATAATATTTCAAGGGACATGACCTACTTTATCGGAAGCTGGGATTGCCGCGCGCACGGCTGGGTAGAAGATATTTCAGCAGGCTATGGTTGAGCTTTGCAGGCTTCCGCTTAAGAACTGTTCCGGGAAACTGTTTCAAACGGCAACAGTTACATTCCTTTGTTCTGTAGTAGCCTGTGAAATTATATGCACTGTCACCCTGGAACATGCAAATGCCTGGTTTTGCCTTAACACCCTCAGAAGTTGGCTATGTTGTCGAGTCCGGGACAATATGAGTTAAACCAAAATACAGTGCAACTCCGTTTAACCGAGCTAAAGAAGCCAGAGCTATCTCGGATAACGCATGCGTCCAATAAGCAACTAAGGGAAAAAGTATTTGTATTCCAAATGCATATCAGTATGTTTAAGAAGGGAAGTTTAGTAAAATACACTGTCCGATATCGTATTCCACTTATGGCTCTTGTAAAGGTGAGGCATAACTGTTGACCAATGAAGTCTGACAGTTACATTGTGGGGCAAAAGGCAAGGAAAGTCTGAGTAAACGGACCACATTTCTTAAACATATGTTATTTTAATCAAAATCGTTCGTTAGATAGTTTAGAGTGGAGAAACTTAAATACCAACTTTGGTTTTTAACCAGCTTTTTGAATTATGTCGCCCACAGACTGACAGAGACACATAATACACACAGACGGTTTTAAAAAAAAATTCTTTTTTTCCTATTCAAGGTGTCTCAAAATTTCGACATCGAATTTTTGGTTGGAATACAATACTTTATCTAGTTTACTATACGTAATAGAGAAAATAACAAGAACAAAAGGGAAACATTTGATGCGATACAAAGATGATTTTAGTGTTGTGTTGATAATAGCTTGGAGAGAAAAGTGAAATTTGGCAATAAAAACTCATAAATGCATTCCTAACTCGAATAAACCATAATAATTTAACTTTATTAAAGAGAATTTGTGAACACTTCATTCTTGATGTGTGAAACACGTGATGCGATGGAGAAAAAACCAAGTTTTCAGTGTTAATTTGTAGATTTTTCGTATCATTTCACTGCATTCCATAAATCGTCAATGTCTACCGCCTATGTTGTTATAAAGATGACTGTTAAACTCCAACAAGACAAAAGGAAAGAAAAACAAACAGCAGATGTGTAATGAAAGTTTTCCGCTATTAGCAGGAAGTAAGTTTGTAACAATAGTTTTGTAGAGGTCACCAGACAAGGTCATGTGAATGCAACAGGTCGTCCATCTTTTTATTACTTTACTGGTTTTCCGAAACTCACACACATAACAAGGAATATCTCCCAACTGGTTCACCCTACAAGAAAATTTATTGAGACATAAATTGTGTATTTTAGCAAGATCTACATTTTTTGTATAGTATGCTTTGGTCTATCTCTAACGGTTTACCAGTTATGCAAAAGTCGTCCAGAGTAAATACGACTACAGGGGCTATAGCCAGAAAATTCAAGATATACATTTTATTTGTCATCAAAATATCTCAAACATATGGCATTTTAGTTAATTTCGTTAGAGCCATTTTCAAGAAAATCAAAATTTTCGAAAAATTTTTCATGCAAAGGGTAGTTTAGGGTGGAGCTACTTTCTTGCAAAATCTTCGTGTCACATCCTTGAAAGACATTAAACTTAAATACCAACTTTGGTTTCTAACGGACTTTTCGTTTTTGAGTTATGCTGTCCACAGACTGACACAAATGGTTTGTTTGGATTCAGGGGGCCTCAAAACACCTATTTCCGGGGAAATCTCGATATCGAATATTTGAATGGAATACAATGCTTCCTCTACTTACCAGTAGAGTAACTAAAAATTGCTCAGATATTTTGTTATCAGGGTTGGCAATGCTAGGGTTAAACGTACAATATTGGCAGGCCTGCAAGCAGCAGAACACGCTACAAGTATTTATTGACTCACATTCCACAACTTGGGACATAATTCCTTTAACATTTGATAGAAGCTGAGTTAAAGAAGCTGAGATAATGGCAACAAAGATTACTATTGTTTCATTCTTGTAACGGCGGGGAAGTGGGAGAAGGGGATGCGATTACACCTTCCCTCTAGCGGGATAATTAGGCAACTCCTCCACAAAGAGAAACAGTTGATAGGACAGTTGCGTTGCACTTCCCCTCAGGTTTCCTGGCGAGGCTTTGTTTTCGAGATAAACTCGCTCGCTAGGTCCCAGTTTATATGGCAACTTTAGTTCATAACGTGCGCCGCCTTATGAGCTTCCCTATTACTTGCAACGTCGACCAATACTTGAACATACACTCACACACATACACACGCCGCCTTATGAGCTTCGCTATTACTTGCAACGAGTCGACCAATACTTGAACACACACGCACATACACACGCACACACACACGCACACACACACTCACACACATACACAGACACACACACATACACTCACACAAGCCAAGTTCTTACTTCCTCTACTACGTATAGTAACTACAAGTATTGTATTCCACTCAAAAATTCGATGTCGAGATTTTACCGGAAATTGACAAAAAGGTCCGTATGAGTGTGTGTGTGAGTGTGAGTGAGTGTGAGTGTGAGTGTGAGTGTGTGTGTGAGTGTGTGTGAGTGAGTGTGAGTGTGAGTGAGTGTGAGTGTGAGTATGAGTGATAGTGAGTGTGAGTGTGTGTGAGTGAGTGTGAGTGTGAGTGTGAGTGTGTGTGAGTGAGTGTGAGTGTGTGTGGACAGCTGACCACTGAACCAATTGCACTAAACGAGTGAAGTTTCGCTAGTCGATGAATAGAATGCGCGCTTTATTTCCGATATGACTGCGAATTGGTTTCTGCATTACAACAACAGTTTTTAGTTCTTTAGTGGTGTTTATTTTAATACACACAAGTGATAATAACAGAAAGTATCAAAAGCAGGACAGAATTTTCAGGCAGCGATGATTGCGGTAAACAAGCCGTCCATTTGTGGCAGTGCAGGCAACGTAACAATTGTAGCCAACTGTAACTTTACATCTAATATGGTGTAACAGGCTTGCCACTTCCGCAAAGATACAAATTTTCATCTAGCTTAATTAAGTAAAAAAACACCACACAGAATTATAAGCATGAAATAAAAATATCGGGCAGATATTTATTTACAAACGAACTGAACCGCAATAAAATTTCATTTCTACGCATCGCTGCAACCTTCGTTTGTTTTGCGGCGGCAGTCAACTTTTTTTAAAATCAAATGCTAGAACGTGTGCAGAATGGTGGAAATATGCAACGCACAGAAAAGGACGGAGAATGATCCAGCGCAAAATATCGTTTAAATTCCTGCTGTTGCTGGATTTTCATGTTCGCTTATAGGGCGCTTTTACTTTCAACTGTCACAAGTCAACAAACACTAATAATCACATTATATTTATTTAAGGGCAATTAAATAGACCTTAACCTTCAGTTAGGCGCACAACGTGGTGAAAAACCTTTAGTCGCGTGGGGTCTAGCAGACCCACGCTACACTTTTCTGCCTATATGTATGCATTTTTTATTAATTTAATTTTTTCCTCATTGCTATGTGTACCTTCATTTAGCTTGTTAGCATTATCTTACACGACTCATCAAATAATATTAATATTAATAATAATAATAATATTAATAATAATATTAATAATAATATTAATATTAATAATAATATTAATATTAATAATAATATTAATAATAATATTAATATTAATAATAATATTAATAATAACAATAATAACAATAATAATAACAATAATAATATTAATAACAATACTAATAACAATACTAATAATAATAATAATAATAATAATAATAATAATAATAATAATAATAATAATAATAATAATAATAATAATAATAATAATAATAATAATAATAATAATAATAATACTAATACTAATACTAATACTAATAATAATAATACTAATACTAATAATAATAATACTAATAATAATAATACTAATAATATTAATCATAATACTAATAATATTAATCATAATACTAATAATATTAATCATAATACTAATAATATTAATCATAATACTAATAATATTAATCATAATACTAATAATATTAATCATAATACTAATAATATTAATCATAATACTAATAATAATAATCATAATATTAATCATAATCATAATAATATTAATCATAATCATAATAATATTAATCATAATCATCATAATCATCATAATCATCATAATCATCATAATCATCATAATCATCATAATCATCATAATCATCATAATCATCATAATCATCATAATCATCATAATCATCATAATCATCATAATCATCATAATCATCATAATCATCATAATCATCATAATCATCATAATCATCATAATCATCATAATCATCATCATCATCATCATCATCATCATAATCATAATCATAATCATAATAATAATAATAATAATAATAATAATAATAATAATAATAATAATAATAATAATAATAATAATAATAATAATAATAATAATAATAATAATAATAATAATAAATCTGGTGTGTTGCACTCACATGACTTTCTCTACTCTTGTACTAACCATTCTTACAAACTCTTATTCCTATATCTTCTTCGTGTTAGTTGAGATAAACATTTGTACAAATTATCTTATTGCTTATTTCCTTGTAGGTACAAGGGGAATATTGGAATACAGTAGGCTTTGTGCGATAGTTAAATCTTTTAAAGATTTGAGATTCGTTTCGCTTTGCACACCTAACATAAAAAAGTATTAAGTTTTCCGAAACTCACACACATAACAAGGAATATCTCCGAAATGGTTAACTCTAGCAAAAATTGTATTTTGATATAAATTGTGTGTTTCAGTGAGATCTAAATTTTTTGTATATTAAGTATTAGTGTGTCTCTTACTGTTTAGGAGTTATTCAAAAGTCATCCACAGTAAATACGACTACATAGGCTATAACCAGAAAATTCATAATATACATTTCATTTGTTATACATGACATTTTAATTAAAATCAATAGGCCATTTTGAAGAAAATGAAGGGTAGTTTAGGGTGGATGAATTTTCTTCAAATTCTTCGTGTCGCATCCTTCAAGGACATTAAACTAAAATACAAACCTTTGGTTTATAAACGAGTTTTCGTTTTTGAGTTATGCTGTCCAGACACTCATATAGCTTTTTTTAAACATGTTCAGGGGCCTCAAAAAATTTCCGGTGAAATGTCGACATCGAATTGCTGTGTAGAATACAATACTTCCTCTACCTGCTATAGGCCGTAGAGATATTGTATTCCAGAACTGTTTGAAATAACTGCTTTCTTAAATAGGTGTGAAATCATTTCGGTGTTGATTAAAATGCCTGAGAACAAGTTTGAGTGGTGTTGGAGTGGTTAAAAAGAATTCCACATCTCTCATCCCTTCATCCCCCCATTCAACACAAACCCCTTCTCGGCAATGCCATTAAACTTGTTCAAATTCAATCTGCTCAGGGCGTTTTAATAACTAACTTCCCTGCAGTACGTAAGGCGAAGCGAAAAACTACCACAAACGTTCCATATTTCTTGATTACGTCTTCACTTTTTTGCTCCGTGGTGGTAATTATAATAACAAAAGAGTCGTAAATAAGTTTAGCATTCGACGTTTTGTTTGTAACGGGATTAAGTTGGTAGAAGAAGCCCAAGCAGATTATAGAGCGAGCGAGCGAGTCCTTGTTTTGTAGGACAACTAACTTGTACGAAGGAGAATGTTTTAATCTTGTAAAATGTTGCTTTGTGGTTAGTTAATGAAGCAATTATGGCTAACTCGTTTACAGTTCCAGCATACGGAAATGCACCAACTTTTTCCTGCCAGATGTTGTTCTTATCGATTCTTCTTGCCATCCTTTTAACAATAAGAACAGAAAGTGAGATAAACCACATTCTTACACTGATGAAATTATAACAATAAAACCTTCATACTGACTACCGCTCCGATTTTACTCGTATACCTTCTTCGTGTTAGTTGAGATAAACATTTGTACAAATTATCTTATTGCTTATTTCCTTGTAGGTACAAGGGGAATATGGGAATACAGTAGACTTTGTGCGATAGTCAAATCTTTTAAAGCTTTGAGATTCCGTTCTCTTTGCACGATTAACATATAAAAAAATTAACAATGTTGTTGCATTTTGCTAAAGTTCTAAGTTTTCCGAAACTCACACACACAACAAGGAATATCTCCGAAATGGTTCACCCTACAAGAAAATTTATTGCGACATAAATTGTATATTTTAGCAAGATCTACATTTTTTGTATAGTATGATTTGATCTATCTCTAACGGTTTACCAGTTGTGCAAAAGTCGTCCAGAGTAAATACGACTACACGGACTATAGCCAGAAAATTCAAGATATACATTTTATTTGTCATCAAAATATCTCAAACATACGACATTTTAATCAAAATCGTTGGAGCCATTTTCAAGAAAATCAAAATTTTCAAAAAATGTCCCATGTAAAGGGTGGTTTAGGGTTGAGCTATTTTCTTCAATATCTTCGTGTCGTATCCTTGAAAGACATTAAACTTAAATACCAACTTTGGCTTTTAACCGACCTTTCGTTTTTGAGCTATGCTGTCCACAGACTGACAGACAGACACACACACGGACCTTTTTCTAAAAATGCTTTTTTCGGATTCAGGGGGCCTTAAAAGTTATATTTCCGGTGAAATTTCGACATCGAATTTTTGGGTGGAGTACAATACTTCCCCTACTTACCAGTAGAGAAAGTAAAAATGAACATCAATGTTCCATTTTACGAAAGTCTAAGTTTTCCGAAACTGACACACATAAAAAGGAATATTTCCGAAATGGTTAACTCTACAAAAAATGTATTCAGACATAAATTGTATGTTTTAGCTAGATCTACATTTTTTGTATAGTATAATTTGGTCTATCTCTAACGGTTTACCAGTTATTCAAAAGTCATCCAGACTGAGCATGACTACATAGGCTATAGCTAGAAAATTCAAAACATACATTTCATTTTTCATACAAATATCTTAAACATGCGGCGTTTTAGTCAAAATCATCAAAGCCATTTTGAAGCAAATGAAAATTTTCGAAAACTTTTCCATGTAAAGGGTAGTTTAGGGTGGGGCTATTTTCTTCAAAATCTTCGTGTCACATCCTTGAAAAATATTAAACTTAAATACCAGCTTTGGTTTTTAACTGACTTTTCGTTTTTGAATTATGCTGTACAGAGACACATTTGGATTCTGGGGACCTCAAAATATACATTTCCTGTGAAACCTCGACATCGAATTTTTGGGTTGAATACAATACTTCCTCTGCTATTCGTACTAGAGAAAGTAAAAATGAAAATATAAAATTTGTGGTAAATTTCAAAGCAGAAAAAACGCAGAATCGATACGTGCACCACCTGTTGAGTACTGGTAGAGAAAGAAACAAAGGGTAGTGGTTATATAAATTCACCTGGGCGCATCAAATCAGTGTTTTTTTAACTTTGCCGTAGCAGTATGAATAAAGCGGGTATTCTGCGATTACCTCTGTATATTTTCACCTTGTAGTGCAAAGCGGCGCAGTTCTATATCACTGTTACGATTGTTTGAGGTATAAATGTGTTATTTTCGTAAGCCGACTAGAGTAAATCTGTATCTCTTTGATGATCAGAAACAAAGCTTTTGTTAATTTGAAGCATGACAGTAAATTACAGAGTACCAACACACACACACACACACACATAACACAAAGGTATCATACTGCATCAGATTTCATTTCATTGTGTTGGTACAACTTTATCCATGGAATGTAACAACTGACCAACGAGTCGGGATCAAAAAATAAAATACTTTGTCCAACACAGAAGTGTTCTGTTGACTCCCTCAACGTTTATAGTTTAGTATATTACATTTATTCATTTCTTTATCAGCCCAGTTCGTTATTTTTTAAACAGTGTTTTGAATGTTTGTTGGTGGTATCAGGATGATTTCGTTGCTTCTCGTCTGTCAGAGTACGCCAGTCAGACATCTTCAAAACATACTTCATTGAATAGAGAAGACTCCAATACTAAGTCTTTGATTTATAAACTCGAGGTGCGAATGACAACCATGATGTTGGCTACGCAACAATATGCACTTGTCCAGTGATGCCTCATTCCATGTCAACTCAAGTACGGGGCATTCCCAGCGACAGTGTGGGGCCTCTTTGATCCAAAACCGAGACCTGGTTATCACCTGGACGGCGCTATTCGATTGGTGCCCGCGTGAAGGGACAACTCCTCGAGACTGCGTTCTCCCAGTCTCCCGAATATTCTATAACTCCTTGTCTCTAAAACTCTAGTCACTATAAAAGCGAACGCTGTAATTAATGAGTGCTTTTCTGGTGCGACATGAAGTGTGTGTTCTCCGAGTGAGGTTGCAACGATGCTTGTTATATGCAGTCAGTGCTGCTTGCTAATGCAAGAGATTGGAAAGGTCTTGTGTTCAACCCCACAGCGCATTAAAGGATGGAACAATGGTCTGCTCCATGAGTATTTTATTGCGACTAAAAATGATATTTCAGTGAAAATTGAACTAGATCAAATTACTGATGTGACTGAAATTGAACTACGTCAGTTTACTGGAGTAACAGTGAAAATTGAGCCATATCATATCAGTGCAATGACAGTGAAAATTAAACTATAACATAGGTGAACTGACAATAAAATTATACTAGATAACATAAGTGAAGTGGCAGTGGAAATTGAACTAACGTAAATGAAGTTAGTGTTAACTGAACTAGATAATATAAGTGAAGTGACAGTGAAAATTGAACTACATCATATCAGTGAAGTGACAGTGAAAACTGAACTACATCATATCAGTGAAGTGACAGTGAAAACTGAACTAGATCATATCAGTGAAGTGCCAGTGAAAACTGAACTAGATCATATCTGTGAAGTGACAGTGAAAACTGAACTAGATCATATCAGTGAAGTGACAGTGAAAACTGAACTAGATCATATCAGTGAAGTGACAGTGAAAACTGAACTAGATCATATCAGTGAAGTGACAGTGAAAACTGAACTAGATCATATCAGTGAAGTGCCAGTGAAAACTGAACTAGATCATATCTGTGAAGTGACAGTGAAAACTGAACTAGATCATATCAGTGAAGTGCCAGTGAAAACTGAACTAGATCATATCTGTGAAGTGACAGTGAAAACTGAACTAGATCATATCAGTGAAGTGCCAGTGAAAACTGAACTAGATCATATCTGTGAAGTGCCAGTGAAAACTGAACTAGATCATATCAGTGAAGTGACAGTGAAAACTGAACTAGATCATATCAGTGAAGTGACAGTGAAAACTGAACTAGATCATATCAGTGAAGTGACAGTGAAAACTGAACTACATCATATCAGTGAAGTGACAGTGAAAACTGAACTAGATCATATCAGTGAAGTGCCAGTGAAAACTGAACTAGATCATATCTGTGAAGTGACAGTGAAAACTGAACTAGATCATATCAGTGAAGTGACAGTGAAAACTGAACTAGATCATATCAGTGAAGTGACAGTGAAAACTGAACTAGATCATATCAGTGAAGTGCCAGTGAAAACTGAACTAGATCATATCTGTGAAGTGACAGTGAAAACTGAACTACATCATATCAGTGAAGTGACAGTGAAAAC